>CM077450.1:4020531-4128031 GCA_039654765.1 Mylopharyngodon piceus | reverse complement strand
GCACAGTACAAACAAGAAAGTTCAGCAAGTTCAACAATAAAAACAAAAAGTGAAGCACAAATGTGATGTTTATCTAAAGTCATTTTTGCTTATTAGTATGGTTGAATTAGATCATTGAAGGTCAGAAGCAAAGTGAGATTAAATACATAAAGTATGTTTGTGTAATTTAATATAGTTTATTATTACATGTTTTCGTAAAATTCTGAGATTGCATTTCACTGTTTTTATTCATTTTGAGGAAAACTGAATGTTTTTGTGTAAGTGAGATGAGTAAATGCATGTTCACATTTAGTCTAGAACTACAATAACCATCATGTTCACACAGCGCACACAACACCTCTGTATTTACTCACATGGAGACAGGAGATCTGTCAGTCAATAAATGGGAAAACAAAAGTAACTTGCGTTACTTATTTAAAAACAGTAACTCAGGTATTTTCTTGTAAATTTAAAAGTAATGTGTTACTTTACTAGTTACTTGGAAAAAGTAATCTGTTTACGTAACTTGTAATGCGTTACCCCCAACACTGTTTAGTTGTTGTTGAAGACAAAGAGATCTCCAGAAATGAATGAAATCTGACAGAATCTCACTTTTGGGAAATGTATCTCAACTGTGAAATGGATAAATAAAGTAAATATTTTTAGGGCTATGGTTAGACATTGAGCTAATCATTATAATTCAGTCTATGATATTCTTTCATTTAGAGATCTTTTTCTCACTTTAGACTGAGAACTGTGAGTCATTAACCACAACGCATCAACAGACTGAGGAGCGTGTTTCACTATGATTCACTCATATTATATATTCATTCACACACACAGTTTTTCCTTTACAGTAGCGGTCAAACATAAGATGTCCTGATAAAGTGAGTCATTTGTGAAATGAGGTCTGATTATGTCCCTAAACAAGTCAAGTCAAGTCACCTTTATTTATGTAGCACTTTTAACAAAGCAGATTGTGTCAAAGCAGCTTTACAGTGATAACTGGTGTATAATTTTTGGCTGCACAGAAGCTCTTAAAGACAATGGTGTCAATGCAGGCAGATGCAAAACACTGCTGAATATCAAATGTCAAGTCAAGTCAAGTCACCTTTATTTATATAGCGCTTTTTACAATGTAGATTGTGTCAAAGCAGCTTTACATTGATAACTGGTACATTATTTGGCTGCACAGCAGCTCTTAAAGAATAGTGTCAATGCAGGCAGATCAAAGCACTGTTGAATATCAAATGTCAAGTCAAATGTCAAGTGTCCCCAACTAAGCAAGCCAAAGGCGACAGCGGCAAGGAACCCAAACTCCATCAGGTGACATCAGGTGGCAGACAAGTGGCAAATAGGTGTTTAAATGGAGAAAAAAACCTTGGGAGAAACCAGGCTTAGTCGGGGGGCCAGTTCTCCTCTGGCCAACAGTGCTTTGTTACGATTCAGGTTGCCATCGTAAGTCCAATAGGATCGCAACATTCAAAGTATTTATTCCAGTTCCATCCAACTGAGGATCGTATTCATCACGCCGGTATGGACGGTTGTTGAGGAACTGTGTCGTGGCTGTCGTGTCAATGAGGCCCTCACAGTGGATGATCTAGTTGACTCAATCTCTGCTGATACTTCAGGGCTGCGTTGTGGTCGTGTCAAGGTGCAGATCCTTGGTCTCACCTGTCAAGTGTCCCCAACTAAGCAAGCCAAAGGTGACAGCGGCAAGGAACCCAAACTCCATCAGGTGGCAAACAGGTGTTAAAATGGAGAAGAAAAAAAAAAACCTTGGGAGAAACCAGGCTGTCGGGGGGCCAGTTCTCCTCTGGCCAACAGCGAACAGTACATGAATATGATTCAGGCAGCTTTCATCAGTCCGATTGGGATTGCAACAATCAAAGTATTTATTCCAGTTCTATCTAGTTGAGGATCGTATTCATCACGCCGGTATAAAACACACACTCATAAACACATCTGAATATTTAATGTTATATTAGTATTATATCAGCTGATAGTGATATGATGAAACCCTTAGCACTAAGTATTAAAGGTCACTGTGATTTTGCCAAGTAAGACATGTTCCTGGATCAACATATTTTGTTGATCCTTGAACAACATTCCAGTCTGAAAATTTAGTCTTAACCCTATTCCTACCCCTAAACCTAACCCTACCCATAACTTATCCCTAAAATCAGAGGGAAAAGATAGGTGAATAACATCGATGTAGAAGCACCTAACCCTGGTTGCAAGCCTAAACTTGACATAAACGGTAAACTTGTCCCTCAAATCTGATTGGTTGATTGGAATGTTGTTCCAGGATCAACAAAGATGTTGATCCAGGAACATGTCTTACTTGGCAAAATCACGGTGACCAAGTATTAAAGTAGTGTGTGTGTGTGTGTGTGTGTGTGTGTGTGGTTGTTTTCACTGATGGTCACATGCTGTTCAGAAGCACAGAAGAAAACATGAACTTGTGTGTGACGTCTGTGGAAAGTCTGTTTGGATCTGAACATTTTGTGCAACTGATATGGACCAGAAGATCTTCACTGTTGCGTTTGTCAACAGAACTGTGCTGCCCTGCTGTAGTGATAGTATCAGACAGTAATAACATGGCACTTTAACCTGGTAAAAACAGAAATAATATATATATATATGTGTGTGTGTGTCTTATGTTTTGTATCATTTTTGATACACCAGGGCTCATATAGACTGATATAGTGAGAATATGGAGGAAAAAACAGCTCAGTTTTATTCAGAGACTCAAACTGAGCAAAAATATGAGATCTTTATAACAGATACTTACATAAAATGCATATAAATATCAATATCAGCCGATAATATGTTTTAGTAAGATGATATTTAAATGCTTAGTTTTATAATCAAACCTCTGTAGTTTTAAAACATATAATGCAACGCAATACAATGATGATTGAGAGATGAACAAATAAACCTTCCTCAAAGGGACTGTGTTCAGTGCTTTCTGTGTTTGAGTGGCTCCATCTGCTGGTATTAAAGTGAAACTGACATGAGTGTTTGTTTTGCAGAGACTCTGTCGAGATAATGAGACTGTCCTGTATGATCAACTCACGTGATGTGCTTGTCTCTCATTATTACAGTGATTTCCATCCGTCTCTCACGGACTGTCACGTGCACTTTAGAAAAGCAGCATCCTGACTGAAGAAGACACGTGAAAAATAAGACATTCAAAGTGGACGGGAAATAGCAGCATGCACACTAAACACTATCCGTACTTTGATCACATTTTACTATATATTCACATAGAAAACTGCTATTTTACAATATTTCATAATATTACTGTTTTTACTGTATTTTTGGTGAGCAGACGAGTCTTCTTTCGGCATCAAGTTTCTGATTGGTCTGCATGTTTCCTCTCCTCCAGTCCGTCCATCACAGATCATCTGTGAGTTCTGGAAGGACGGGTTTTCCTTATATGGTCACTGGTGTCTGTCGTGCTGTTGATGGTCAGTGAGTCTTCGGTCTCTTGTGTCCTCAAATTAATCTTGAACATCAGACATGTTTCATACCAGTGCCGCTTTCAGCTTTCTTGTGATTGAATATCTTCAGGAACTGTTTTCTATGTGAATATATAGTTGAATGTAATTTATTCCTGTGATCAAAGCTTAATTTTCATGGGTTCTGTAGCTCCTTTAAAGTTACCATGAAATCAAAATGGGCAATTCTTGTTTTTTTTTTTTGTTTGTTTGTTTTTTATGGAATATTGCAGTGTATGATTTATCGGTGCACATCGTTATTGTTTTAAATTCATGTGTCTCATAATCTTGAATCAGAATAAATTCCCCTCCCTCTTGCAGCGACATCTCTTCTCTTCTCTGATGACGAGGGCGGGGCAACCTGTCACTCACATAAGATCCACCAATAGCAGACCACAACCATCCAATCAATTCCCCACAGATAAAATCAAGCCCCGCCCTACATTTGTTCTTGTTCTAGAAGTTGTTTCACTTGGATATACAGCACAATATAGAAGAAAAGACGAGCGCAACTTCCCTTTCATGACGACTTTATTGTACTGTAGCTTTCATGTCTCAAATCTCAGCTACTTAAAGGCCCGCTGAAGTGTCTTGGAGCGCGCAGCGTTTTTCAATGTGTTGACGTGATTTCAACTGAAACAGGAAGACAGGGCGATATATCGAACAGCCCCGCCCACTTTTTAAAATAGCCAATAGCGTTTCGTTTATATCACAGCTCGGCCAGAGCCATTAAACTCAGTAAAACCTCTGTTTCCTTTTAATATCTAACCGTTTCTCCTCCTAATCTCCTCTATATCACTTTAAAATATAGCATTCTGTGTAGAATTTAAATGGGTCCGATACCTTTCGTGGTCTGAGCCGACTCGCGCACATAATCCGCTCTGTGCTCTCGTGTCCCTGGACCAGAGCAGACTGTGCTCGCGCTGCGGCGGTTCTACTAAAAACGGACTTCATTCGCGTCAAAGGAAAGCATATTTACACTGTCTGAATCGTTCCCTATTCTCTATATAGTGCACTATGTGTCATTCACCATGTAGAAACTAGTAAATGTGTGAACAAATGACCGATTTCAGCCGCAGCTTGTCTGTTGATAGTGTAGGAGGGGGCGGAACTTCAAGTTCTAGAGAGCATTTGATTGGACAGAAGATTTGATGAGAAGCTGAAGTGTGATGTGATGTCATGAAAATCTGTGATCCATTTTAGCGGAAGTGAGAGACTGTAAGTTTTGAATGCTTATATCTCCTAAATGCGAATTTTGTCATTTTTTTGGAACACACCAGCTTGTTCATAACATTAAAGGAACACTCCACTTTTTTTGAAAATAGGCTCATTTTCCAACTCCCCTAGAGTTAAACAGTTGAGGTTTACCGTTTTCGAATCCATTCAGCCGATCTCCGGGTCTGGCGGTACCACTTTTAGCATAGCTTAGCATAGTTCATTGAATCTGATTAGACCGTTAGCATCTCGTTAAAAAATGACCAAAGAGTTTCAATATTTTTCCTATTTAAAACTTGACTCTTCTGTAGTTACATCGTGTACTAAGACCGACGGAAAATTAAAAGTTGCGATTTTCTAGGCCGATATGGCTAGGAACTATACTGTCATTCCGGCGTAATGATCAAGGAACTTTGCTGCTGTACCATGGGTGCAGCAGGCGCAATGATATTACGCAGCGTCTCTCACAAATGTCTCCATGGTTGCAAGGCACGCTCCCTGTGCAAGCAGGGGGTCACAGGCGCTGCGTAATGTCATTGCGCCTGCTGCACCCATGGTACGGCAGCAAAGTTCCTTGATTATTACGCCGAAATGAGAGTATAGTTCCTAGCCATATCGGCCTAGAAAATCGCAACTTTTCATTTTCCGTCAGTCTTAGTACACGATGTAACTACAGAAGAGTCAAGTTTTAAATAGAAAAAATATTGAAACTCTTTGGTCATTTTTGAGCGAGATGCTAACGGTCTAATCAGATTCAATGAACTATGCTAAGCTATGCTAAAAGTGGTACCGCCAGACCCGGAGATCGGCTGAATGGATTCGAAAACGGTAAAACTCAACTGTTTAACTCTAGGGGAGTTGGAAAATGAGCCTATTTTCAAAAAAAGTGGAGTGCTCCTTTAAGGCTAACATATTCATACTAAAAGCTAAAAAACTTAAGTTTTGAATTCAGGGGGACTTTAAGCTGGTGTTTTTAGCAGGAAATTCAGTTCAGATCATTTAAATAAACTTTCAGCAGTGTGTCTCTGTATAGAACAAGGATGACAGTATGAGCTCTGGAGGTTCGTTGTAATGGAGTAATGTTGTAGTTAGTTGTAAATCAGAGTGTAAATGTATTGTAAATACTCAGCATTTTAGTTGTAGTTCCATTAATGTCCATTAGGGGCTGAAGGTCTGTCAACAGGTCAGCACATCTTCACTGTACAAGACCATGCTCCTCGATTTTTGTTTCAAAATGTGTATGTCGGATATAATTTCCCAAATTAATTTGTTAAAATAAATAATTACTGTATATGTGCACTATACTGATAAAAAATCTGAATTGATTTCCTTCGGATTAGATTGATTTCTGAAGGATCATGTGACACTGAAGACTGAGTAATGATGCTGAAAATTCAGTTTTGATCACAGGAATAAATTACAGTTTACTATATATTCACATAAAAACTGCTACTTTAAATTGTAATAATATTTCACTATTTTACTGATTTTTGATCGAATAAATGCAGACTTGGTGAGCAGAAGAGACTTCTTTAAAACATGAAAAAATCTTAATTATTCTAAACTTTTGATGGTCGTGTAAATACTGATCTAAAAAATAACAGTGAGTCTCATAATAACTTATATTTCGCATTATAATAATAATAAACAATGAAGATTTTTTGCATTGTGATATTATTTTTCATTAGTTAAGTACATAATTAAACACATTTCACTCAAAATCTTATTATTGTAATGCACCGATGTCAGGTTTTTTTCTCCTCATTTTTCCTAAATGTACAAAAAATGCTAAATGGTCCTTAAAATAGGCTTCATTTTTCTTTATGCAAAATACACATTTTTATTTATTTGCTTTAATTTTGGGGTGAAATATGATGTTCAGTTTTCCTGAGCTTCACCCAAAAAGACCTCAATCAATGTATTGTGGTATATCTCAATGTTACATTTATGAGTTTATATTTATAGGTAAAATGTAGGCCACACTATTAATTTTCTTTCCAAAATAATCGTAGGTGGGGGCGAGATGATATTATCGGTGTCCTGCGAGAGCTGAAATAGGACATTCACTCAAACCCGCAGGAATAGCAGAAATATGTCACAGATTTATGGCTCAGCTAAAGCTGGAAACAGAGACTTTGTGCATCGGCCAAATTAAAATCACATGCGAGGTTAATTGGAGCCTCCGGTGTCAGAAAATAGACTCACAGAGCTGAACACGAGCGAGTCTGTTCAGCTTTACTCAACACATGCTCAAAGAATTCAGTACTAGTGTTTCCCTGAGAGGAAAATCTTCCTCTTTTGTTCTCAGTCTGTCTCGCTGTATTTCCACAATTACAGAAACACAGAGAGACAGTTCAAAATAAGGATTTCACTCTCCCAGAGAATGATGCGCTTTAGGCACTGCAAAAATTACATTCTTCCTCAGTATTTCTGTCTTGTTTTCCAGTACAAATTTCTAAACACTCTTAAAGGTGCACTATTTGTTTTTTTGTTCGAAATTACAGTAACAAAATTTAAATAATAAGTCAATATACATCATCAATCTTCTTCCAAAACGTGTTTTTGTCTTACCCTGATTCACAAAGCCTATTATAAGTGTTTATATTTTAGACCTGACGGGATGGTTTTTCACGGGATATTGCGTGCATACGTCACTCGCCCGTGCGCGTCTCGTCATATACGTAAATAGAGAAAAGTTGCTCCGGTGTCATGAGAAATCGAGTCCCCCCCCCAGGAATTGGGTCTCCTTTAGGACCCAGGTGGTAATGCCTGATCAAAAGTTGTTATTGTGATGTCTTGACTAATTATAACCTATTTCACTATTATATGATGTTTATTACATTAAGTGCACAAACGACATGCTTGAAATATAAAATGAATGCCTATGTATTGCATAATAAAACAAACTGGAAACAGATATTGGAAGCAAAAAAACATACCTAATATAATATAAGCTAAGCTAGCAGGCTAATCAGGTAGATGTATGCTATGCTAGTACATGAGCTAACTAAAAACAGTAAGAACGAGAAATGCTTGATTTCACAACCTATAGCTTCAGTTATATACTAGTATATGAACCATGTAATTTAAAAGACATTACTGGTCATTATAACGCATTTTAAACAATATAAATCATAACGTGATTTTGCAGGAGTTATAATCAGGTGCTAAAAATACTACCCATTAAAAGCCAGTTCAACCAATGGGATCACTCGGGGTCCTAAAGGAGACCCGATTCCTGGGGGGACTCGATTTCTCACCACACCGGTGTAGTGACAAACTGGATCCCTGTCATGAGAAATTGAGTCCCCCCGGGAATCGGGTCTCCTTTAGGACCCAGGCAGTAATGCCTGATCAAAGTTATCGCAATGTCTTAACTAATTATAACCTATTTAACTATTGAATTATATAAGTATATAACAATACTATAATTTTTAATAAATTAATTGTCATGCTAAGTACACACAAACATCGTTAAATTGAAATATGTAATTGGGAACTATATTGGAAGCAAAAAAACATACCTAATTTAATATAAGCTAAGCTAGCAGCCTAATCAGGTAGATGTATGCTGTGACATAAGATAACTAAAAAAAGCAGTTACTAGTATATGAACCACGTAATTTAAAAGACATGAATGGTCTTTCTAAAGCATTTGAAACTATATAAATCATAACATGATTTTGCAGGAATTATTATCAGGCGCTAAAAATACTACCCATTAAAAGACCATTGAACTAATGGGATCACTCGGGATCCTAAAGGAGACCCGATTCCTGGGGGGAATTCTCAGCACCCACCCCCCCACCCACCCCCCCACCCCGGAATCATCTTTTCATTAGGAACCCACGCGATCCCATTGGTTCAAATTGCTTTTAATAGGTACTCACTTTAGTGCCTTTTTACAATTCCTACAAAATCATGTTACGATAAATGCTTTCAACTACGTTATAATGACCATTTATGTATGTATTAGTTAGCTTATGTGCTAGCATAGCATACAGATACCCGATTAGCCTGATAGCTTAGTTTATACACGCATTTGCACTTACCCTACATGTATTCACAATCACCTTTAATGTAATTATACGTTAAATTAAGTGTTAAATGTCCAAATATTTCAGTTATAAATAAAACAAATTAATGATGTTCAATTATTCACTTAATAGGCTATTATGATTATTATTTATTAATTAAGAGTTAATCAAGTGTAAGAAATTACGTTCAATTGGTTTTATTATGCACTAATTTGCTGTTTTACGCATAATATAGTAAGCTAGATGGGATTTTAAATTAATATAATTCGTATATACTTAGGATAATCATTATGTGTGTCTGGTGTGGGAGTAGTCTCAGCCTCAGACGTCACGCCCATGGACCGTCTGATGCATGTGGCACACTTAACTGGAAACACTTCAGGATTTTCAAAGTCATCATCTGGTTGGTTGAATTCTCCAGGATGTCCGGGAGACGTGTGTGTCGCGTTCTTTAATGGTCCGCCTGGAAACAAATGTTGTGATGCCAAACCCCCTCATGGAAGAAGAACACCATCGTGTTTACAACTGTGACAATGAGCACTTATGAGCACTGGATTTTCAAAAGTGTGTGAAGTTCGCGGCTCAATTGTTGCAGTAAACTTGCACAACATTCTTGAATGAATAATTTATTAGATGCACACCAGTCTGTTATTGTAGGGACATCGACTTTACATTTTCACGCCCTTAAACATGACACGGAACAAAACGAACTGTGATTGGTTGCAATACATGTCAGTCAAATGTCCTCTTGGGCAGTTCTTGGCCAATGAAAGCTGTGATAGAGTCCAGACCTTCTACCGTCAGTCTAAAAAGATCTGGCTACGCGAGACTGTGGGAGTGGCAGAGGTTAGTTTACATTTACATTTATTCATTTTGCAGATGCTTTTATCCAAAGCGATTTACAAGTGAGGAATACAACAAGCGAATCATTGTAAAGAGTCAATAGACACAAGAAGTGCTTACAATACAAGTTTCAGACATTGCTTAGAGTAGCATAAGCTAGAATAGAGAGGGAATAGAGGATGTGAAAGCATTTTTTTTTAGGTTAAGCTCTCAAAAGAGATGAGTTTTCAGCTGTCTTTTGAATATTGCCAGGGATTCTGCATTCCGGATGAAGGCGGGGTGATCATTCCACCAGCAAGGAAGATTGAATGAAAATGTTCTGGAGAGTGATTTCTGGGATCATCTGGATGAAATGAAAGGAAGAGCTGCGTGTCATCAGCATAGCAATGGTATGAGAAACCATGTGCCTGTATGATGGGACCCAGTGATGTAGTGTATATGGAGAAGAGAAGGGGTCCAAGAACTGAACCCTGAGGAACCCCCGTGATCAGTTGATGTGCTTTGGATACCTCCCCTCTCCAGGCAACCTGGTTGTCACAACATGGAGCAGCTAAGTCTCCAACCTCCGGGGATTCACTTGTTTTAAACAAACGTCGAACAGAGGAGAGTCTGCTGATGAAAAGAGAATGTGACAGCTCGTAATAAAACAGGAATCAACAGCTTTTCGAAGATGGAGAGAACGCAGAAATTATTTCATGATTTCATGATTTCTGCAGCCTCTGTTATGATTATCAAACCCCCTTGCATGTCACAGATAAAACACATAAACACACATAAAGCAATCTGCGTTTCTGATCTGAAATGTGAAGTAGGCTAATGATAATGCTCATTATTGGTCTGGTAGGAAGTTTAAAGTTTTGAAAGTTACAGTGTGTATTACAGTACAATCAGCTTTCTTAATTCATTTTATTGATCTTATTGTAAATGATTGATCAGTGTAATTATTCTAAAGAAATTAATGTTTGTCTTCATAATAATCTTAACAATTTGCTCCACTTCTGAAACGACTTTACTTTTCAACTGATGTCATCAATCCCTCTTATTCATCATAGTCTTTTCTGACCCCATTGGCAGATATTTGCTCTTGTTTTAAACATAAAATAACTTAATTTTAATCTATTTTTCAGAAAACAAGACTTATAATATCTTACGCCATTTTGCTTCTCCAGTAAATGTATCTTGATTTAAGAATGTTTAGATATTTGTGCTGGAAAACAAGACAAAAACACTGAGGAAGAAGATCATTTTTTGCAGTGTGCAGATAACATGTGACTCAAAAGCCTCTCAGCTTCCCACGTTACTCAATTTCTGACTCAGAGCTACAAGTGAAAGTGTTTATTATGGTTTCAGAAGGGCTGAATCAGAGTGAGAAAACACTTGCTGCTGATTTCCAGGTTTTTCTATTTTTGGCCGGTTAAATTTGATCGGCCCAGCGAGAAGGGTGAAAGTTCACATTTTTTCCTCCCAGACTGGAATTCCTCCATCAGTTTTTCCATTACTCAAGCAGCTGTGGGCGGGGCTTGATCCCGGTTACTGCCGGCTTTGGGCCAATGAACGCGGAGCGGACGAACGCACGCATGCGCAGGTCCTTTCGACTCTCTCGCTGTATTTTCACACACAGTCAGGCACCCTAAAATAAACTCTCTCTATCTGACATCCCCCTCCCTTCGTGTGTTTCTCTCTGGGATATCCTGCTTCGGGCGGCAGTGTAGTATTTGCAGTGGATGGAACACGTTACCTGGGAATGTTATCAGTGTGTACACAGAGACAAACCCCTTTACGAACTGTATTTTTAGTCGCATTTCCACTGACTCACGTGTGTTCAGCTCCGTGATTGTAGGCGCATCCATAGTAGGCTACATCCTTGCCAAAAGTACATAAGAGAATCTCTATGCAATGCATAATTGTTTTCTGAAAACCGTATCATAATTAAGCGTATTTATGCTTAAAACAAGAACAAATATCTGCCTGTGGGGTCAGAAAAATAAACTTAATTCAAAAACAAAATTCTTTTTCTGATTCCATTGACAGATATTTTTTTCTACTTAAATATGATTAATTTGTCAGAAAACTACACTTACAGTTTTTTTTAAATTGCTTGCACACTAAAAGTGGTGCTTGAGGCCCAGTCAGTGAAACCATTCACACGTACTGTATACCTAATCTTTAGATCAAGTCTGCAAAACCACAAGCATATTACATGCTTTAAACTCAGTTTGCTATTGTAAAACAAACTTTCTGCAAAACTCTAAACACAGTTCTCTACATTACACACATCATTCAAAACTAACAACTCTCTTGTTTAATTTGGGAAGCTGCCATTTTAATGCCACAATCATTTCCCAATTACCTACACCAAATGATCATGTGTGAAAACTCTTATACATAAATTCATCACAAATCAAAACTCAGTGTTTTGAGAAAGAAATTATTCTTACTCCCTTGTATTTCTGTTTATAGTGTATATATACATGTATATACAGTATTTACATATACAGTATATGTATGTATATGTACACACACATACACACACATTTACATACACTGATTACATGACTTATTTTTTATTTCAATGAAATTAATGTACTATATTATAGTTTGATAATGTTTTTTAATATTTTGTATTTTTAGGGGGTTTATAGAACTAAATTATATTTATGGAATAGTTATGATCCATTTATTACCTTTTAACCCTAGACCTGAAAATGAAATTTCCAGCTTAAACTGTGGTAAATCTTAAATCTTTGGAGCAATAAACTGAAGTTTGGTCTCTTTTTAAAGAGATTATTGCTGAAGTGAAAAAAGTTGAAAAAAAGTGAAACTAAAAAAGTTATTATTATGAAAATAATATACTAAACATAATTATACTAAATAAATTCAAAAATACTATTTTTAAATTTTATATGAAAAATATATTTTTCAAAACATGTTTTACACTAAAACTGTGAGGAAAATCAAAGCCATAAATCTAAACAAGTTGCGCTCCAAATTTGAGGTTGATATCTCAAAAAATGAGCTTTCAGTCAGATTTTGTTTGAGCGCAGTACCAAACTCTTCCACTAGATGAGATTCGCTTCCCATTCGTTTCCAATGGACTAATATTTGACTGCGAACAATACAAGTGTGACTATTTCTTTCAGGACCATTTAACCTTTTTTGAATCATATGATTATATTTGTGTTCACATAGAAAGTGCCAAAACCTTTACCAAGTTCCGTGCCATTCCGAATTTAAAAAAAAAAAAATCTAAAAAACCAAAACTTAACATTTGTCGGTCAAAAATGATTGAACAGCACCAGAGGGTTAAGAATGTTGAGATGAAAAACAAGACAAAAATACTGAGAAAAATCTTTGTGTGTGTGTTTCATGACTCTCAGTCGTTCATGTCTCAATCACTGTGCTATAGTTTCATGTCTCTCATATCATAAAACACTTACTTATAATGAAATGATTTACACTCATTGTTCCATGTCCATGTGTTTATTTATTTGGCAAGTAGTTGTGCGGTAAGTGGGATCGTGTCCAATCAGATGCTTTGCATTAGGATCCTGATTTTGCAATAATCACCAGCTACACTAGAAACTCCATTGAGACTCATTCAGAGGGGAGTAGCCTATTTTACATCCCTGTGCACTGATGTAATACAAACACAGAAGAACAGGCTTAAGTTCAAAGGCACTGTATTCATTTGAATGTAATTAATCCTCCTGCTTTGTTTTCAGCAATGGATCATCTACATATTTAACTCTGTTTGCACTGTCACTGCCGAATGAGATTCAAGCAAACATTCAAAAAAGCAAGTGTAACGTCAAATGCATCTGCAACACTTTACAATAAGGTCCCATTAGTTAACATTATTAATGCATTAATTACACTGCAAAAATGATATTCTTCCTCAGTATTTCTGTCTTGTTTTCCAGCACAAATATCTAAACATTCTTAAATCGAGATACATTTACTGGAGAAGCAAAATGACTGAAAATATTAAGTCTTGTTTACTGAAAAAAAGTATAAAAATGAATTATGATTAAAACAAGAAAATTCTTTTATTTTTAAATTGTTTTGACCAATTAATGTTCACATTTTTCCAGTCACTCAAATGTACTAAAGATTTTCAAAAATCAGCTGATCATATAAACAAAACAAATCGATTCATAGGAATTTCCATGGGTTTTCAGGAATGTTTTCATTTCCGTGACATTCCAGGTGTTTCAATTCTTAGATTTACTTGCAAAGTAACTGATATTTCCAGGTTTTCCAGGAGTACGGGAATTCTTCGAACAGGCTTTCTGAGTTGTCAGGCAGGTAAAAGCCAAGCCAGAAGAGACTGTACAAGTATATCAAGTGTAAACTGTGGCTTGTACAATAGTGATCACACACACACACACACACACACACTCATACATTTTTGTTTTTGTGAATTGTGGGGACATTCCATAGGCGTAATGGTTTTTATACTGTACAAACCGTATTTTCTATCGCCCTACACCAACCCTACCCCTAAACCTACCCATCACGGGAAACTGTGCACATTTTTACTTTCTCACAAAAACTCATTCTGTATGATTTATAAGCCTTCTGAAAAATGGGGACATGGGGTAATGTCCACATAAGTCACCCTCTCCTTGTAATACCTATGTCATACCCATGTCATTATACAAATTTGTGTCCTGATATGTCACAAAAACACGCACACACACATACACACACACTTGTATATGTGGTTTACAGGGACTCTCCATAGACATAAAGGTTTTTATACTGTACAAACTGTATATTCTGTCCCCCTACACTACCCCTACCCCTAAACCTACCCATCAAAGAAAACTGTCTGCTTTTTTTGAATTTCAAAAAAACATAGTTTAGTATGTTTTTTAAGCCATTTGGTTTACGAAGACACAGGAAGTGTCCTGACTGTCCTCATAA
The DNA here is from genome assembly GCA_039654765.1 of Mylopharyngodon piceus. Taxonomy (NCBI): domain Eukaryota; kingdom Metazoa; phylum Chordata; class Actinopteri; order Cypriniformes; family Xenocyprididae; genus Mylopharyngodon; species Mylopharyngodon piceus. The sequence goes on along the minus strand of CM077450.1, from coordinate 4,113,528 downwards.
ACCATGTTTACGTTGTAATACCCATGTCATTATACACATTTGTGTCCTCATAAACCATGTATACAAGAACACACACACACACACACACTACACACATTCTCTCTCACACACATTCCATACACACGCACACACTCTCTCTCTCTCTCTCTCTCTCGCACACACACACACACACACACACACACACACAGCTCATGCACTGACAGTCACAGCTGTGGACTCTTTGAATAAGTTGTTGCGGTTTGATAATTTCCTGCTTTCCTCAACAGAATGACAATGAGCCACACATCAGCTTTAGTCTCCAACACAATCATCACACATATACACCTGGACTGATGTAATAGTTAATGCACCATTAAACAGATGGCATGAAAACCCATTACTTCAGATTAAACTAGAGCATTCAAAGGTACTTGCTTATGAGCTTCACTGCAAGATTATTTACCAGAATTCATGCAGCAAGCCTTTCCAGGGATTCCCCAGAGGATGACACTTATTCGACAGTTAAATAGCTCTCCTGTTATTATAGTAACAGAAAATTTAAAAATGCCATCCTGCAATTAACAGTGCAATTAAGTGCATGATGCACAATGATGATGGTGATGTCCCGTTAAACCCTGATAGATAGATAGATAGATAGATAGATAGATAGATAGATAACGTTAGATAGATAGATAACGTTAGATAGATAGATAGATAGATAACATTAGATAGATAGATAGATAGATAACGTTAGATAGATAGATAGATAGATAGATAGATAGATAGATAGATAGATAGATTTGATGAACAGAAAGTTTGAAGAACATACTTAAAAAAAAAAAAAAAAGTCATAGTGACCCCAAACTAACTTTTGAACTATTTTTATATATGCAATCAGCAACCCAATGGAACGCCGCGGCTCTTAAAAGGGCACTGCTGTGTTGCCCTTTGAAAAACTCACTGACCTTACGTCACTAAGCCAATGTGTAACGCATAACGCGTTGCCCCTTTAAGAGACGCGTTTTCCATTGGCTCAGTGACGTCAGGGCAGCGCAGGACTCACTCCAGCAGCGGTGTGTTCTCCCTCAACAAACGCGAGCAATGCGCGCACGGGAGAACCGAACGACAGCGAAACACGCTCCACAGACCGGCGCTCGCCGCGGATTAAACGGGGAAAGTCTTCAAATCATGGCCGAGACGGCGAAGAAGTAAAGCCTGACGCGTTTGAGTACGGACCGCGCTCTGATTTTGCGTACTAGACGCGCACGAGTATGCACGAGCCCAGCTGATCGAGACTCGAACCCGCAGCGTTTAACCCGACGAACCACTACTCGACTCCATAACACTGCTCGTTCCAGAAACGGCTCAAATTAGCTCATTAGTTCGGATCGCGAGCTAATTAATGATGGCGGGGAAGCTGACAGCGCAGGGCGCGGGAATATTGCTGGTTACTGCCAACGTTGGATCACTGTTTGAAGATGTAAGTCGCTGTTTGGTTACTTATAACTCAATTAACAGATGTTTTCTCCACAGAAGTACACTTAATACTAGTCCTGCTGCAGTAACCTGAGGTAAACTCTGGTAATCAATGATGATATTTTATGAATTAACCAGAATGGGGTTCGAAACAACAACCTTTCGGTTTCCTCTCCGAGTTTGCAGTGTCTAATGCTGTATCGATCAGTGTCATTGATTGATGGGTTGATTGACAGCAGTTTACACAGGGCATATGTCAATACCATTGGTTGGTTATGGTAAGAAATGTTCTACATGTCTAACATACCTGTCAACTTAACTGTCAAATTAAAAATGTGTGTCTTGAGTTATATAAACCTGTATATGTTCTGCTGAACACAAAGGAAGATAATTTGAAGAATAACCAAACAATTCTGGGACACCATTGACTTCCATAGTATGGAAAAAATTCAATGGAAGTCAATGGTGCCCTACAACTGTTTGGTTACCGACATTCTTCAAAATATCTTCTTTTGTGTTCAGAAGAAGAAAGAAATTCATTTAGGTTTGGAACAACTTGAGGGTTAGTAAGTGATGACAATTTTCATTTTTGGGTGTACTATCCCTTTAATGTTAGAGATTGCAGAATGTTTTTGAGTTGAATGACTCCTTATGCACTAACATGTGTGAAATAGCACACTGGAGCAGTCCTATAACAAGCAGTGATCCATCAAGCGTAACTGTGACCATCACCATCAGTTATATTTACTTTTAAGTGTTTACTACTAACTGCTGTCCTTCTCAACTATGAGAAGACTAGAAGACCTCACTCTCGACTCTGTGGTTTAATAGAAATCTCACCTGTTATTGCGCTCTATGAAAATGATTATGTAAACTTGTGGTAGATCAGGGTGAGTTGAGGTTTAGGCAAATGAGTTCCTCCTCTGAATAAACAATAGTAAAGTTATAGAGCCATTAAAGATTATTTAGAAAGAGTTTAATGCTCTTAAATAAACGCGTCAGTACTTGACATCCAGGTCTAGAGGTTTTTGCTGTAGTTTACTCTGGATCTGGATCAGGTTATGTGAGAAGTTCAGTTCAGATCTGTTTATTTGTTCATGAAGAGCTCTTAACTGTTTTCTTATGTATGTGAAGAGGAACTCTCCCGTACTATCTATGTTTAGAGTTATAAATAGTTGGCCTGTCATGACCGCTGAACTGCTGTCTTATGAATATCACTGTTTATCCATTACTTGTTTTACATGTGAGGGCGGCCAAAACCAGCTCGCCGCTTATAGAGTCCTGCAAGCGCAATTGCACCTAAATATTTAACATGTTCAGACGTCTCGTCTCGTCCCTGAATGGGCCTTTTGTGCAGCACAAGCCGCAAATGCAAGGATTTTCCAAATTGCATGAATGAAGTAAATGAAGCCTTTGTCAGCAATCACAAGATGAGGTGTTTAGGGCTGGACGGCTTCCACTGTTTTTGACAAGTGCTGTTATAAAGTGGTTGAATTCGTCTAGCATAGTCATTTTCCTCAGGTGCTCTGCCCTGGTTTGTTGTTGAAGTGCTTCTGGGAAGATGCGAGACATAAAAAGCTTGCCGGATGCTGTAATGGAGCTTTAGGATGGCATGCTCTTCTTCAGGACATACGAGTGCCTTCCCTTTATGGAAATCCGCTGACCTGGCTGCCATCCAGGTGAACCAATCTCACAGGTGCGAAATGACGCCCTTAAAATGTGGTTTTGATATCTGATGGGCAAACAGGATTAGTGTGAGCTCACATTGACATCAGAGCCTTGTATGCTAAAAGTAAGCGGCTATAGTGGGTGAATCCCTCAGAAACATGCCACGTTTCTTTCACTCCACAATCACTAGAAACGAATAGAAATTATATAAATAATAATAGCATGAAAAGCCTGTTTTAGGACCATTAACAGTATTATTGTAGTATTGTGTAATACTAATTTACTACTAAGTCTTTGTACTGAAATCTAGTAAAAATGACTACATTACAATAATTTTTGATTTGTTTTTATTTTGGCTAGATATATATAAAGAAATGCAGTAAAATAATAAATTAACTAATAAATAATTATAATATACTATATATTATTTAAATAAATAATTATATATTTTTAAATAATATATAGTAATTGAATTATAATTATTTTATTATTATTATTATAGTAATTCAGTTTATATAAAATTAAATTATCCTGGAAACTAAAATGGTCAAAATGTGAAATATCTTAATGTTTTTTTTAAAACATTGTGTGTTCTGCGCCTGCGTATAAAGGAGATAACTCTCTATTTAAGCAGATATATTTGTCTATATTCGTCATTCAAAAAGGAGAAGCGAAACTAAGACTGCATGTATACAAACCATAAACAAAGCAGCGCTTGCTTACCGTTTTGAATATCAATCATGCTGATCACGTTCTTTATTCCACTCCACTCATGTTATTATGAAAATATTTGTGCATTTGAGTGCTCAGGTAAGATGACGTAAAATTAGAACAACCTTCTGTCTGTACCGTCATGACTTATTTGCTTGCTTTTCATAAATATTCTCGTGAACTGACTCGTTTGCTATACTGAACAGCCAATCAGAGTTCTCTCTCTCTCCGATGGCCCGACGCCGATTCAACATGTCGAATCGGCCGGAAAAAAGCTGACGAGGACCAACTTCAGCCAACGGTGCGGAACACACTGAGAAAACTTAGTCGGCCGATGCACAAAAACTGCCCGACAGCCGACCGTCGGCTTGGTGTGTTCTGGGCTTAAGTCTCTGGTGTCCCCAGAATGTGTCTGTGAAGTTTCAGTTCAAAATACCCCACAGATCATTTATTATAGCTTGTCAAATTTGCCCCTATTTGGGTGTGAGAAAAAACACGCCGTTTTTGTGTTTGTCCCTTTAAATGCAAATGAGCTGCTGCTCCCGGCCCCCTTTCCAGAAGAGGGCGGAGCTTTAACAGCTCGCGCTTCGGTTGCTCAACAACAACAAAGCTGGAGAATCTCACGCAGACAAAATGACGATTGTCAATAATGGTGTTCAGCCTTACATTGTTCAAACCGGAGTCGGACACTGATGGAGAGACTCAGGAAGAAGTTACAAGTTACTCTACTACAACAACTCTTCCTCTTTAAAGCAGTCCCAACATGGCCTCACCCCCTTTGTTGCGCGTTCCCGGGGGCAGGTTTATGTAAATTTTGGGGTTTGTGATGTCACCAACCCGGGAAGAAGCTTGTTGTAGTCCTTAAAAAGTGATTTTTGTAAAAGAAAATATCTCCCTTTACATTGAACTTTGAGCGTCGAAACTTTGCAGATGTTGTTTATGCTCAAACACCAACATTACATACTAACTAAAGTTAAAGTGAATTCATAATCAGCCACCCCTTTAATGGATATACAGTATCTCACAGAAGTGAGTACACCCCTCACATTTTTGTAAATATTTTATTATATCTTTTCATGTGACAACACTGAAGAAATGACACTTTGCTACAATGTAAAGTAGTGAGTGTACAGCTTGTATAACAGTGTAAATTTGCTGTCCCCTCAAAATAACTCGACACACAGCCATTAATGTCTAAACCGCTGGCCACAAAAGTGAGTACACCCCTAAGTGAAAATGTCCAAATTGGGCCCAATTAGCCATTTTCTCTCCCCGGTGTCATGTGACTTGTTAATGTTACAAGGTCTCAGGTGTGAATGGGGAGCAGGTGTGTTAAATTTGGTGTTATCGCTCTCACTCTCTCATACTGGTCACTGGAAGTTCAACATGGCACCTCATGGCAAAGAACTCTCTGAGGATCTGAAAAAAAGAATTGTTGCTCTACATAAAGATGGCGTAGGCTATAAGAAGATTGCCAAGACCCTGAAACTGAGCTGCAGCACGGTGGCCAAGACCATACAGCGGTTTAACAGGACAGGTTTCACTCAGAACAGGCCTCGCCATGGTCGACCAAAGAAGTTGAGTGCATGTGCTCAGCGTCATATCCAGAGGTTGTGTTTGGGAAATAGACATATGAGTGCTGCCAGCATTGCTGCAGAGGTTGAAGGGGTGGGGGGTCAGCCTGTCAGTGCTCAGACCATACGCCGCACACTGCATCAAATTGGTCTGCATGGCTGTCGTCCCAGAAGGAAGCCTCTTCTAAAGATGATGCACAAGAAAGCCCGCAAACAGTTTGCTGAAGACAAGCAGACTAAGGACATGGATTACTGGAACCATGTCCTGTGGTCTGATGAGACCAAGATAAACTTATTTGGTTCAGATGGTGTCAAGCGTGTGTGGCGGCAACCAGGTGAGGAGTACAAAGACAAGTGTGTCTTGCCTACAGTCAAGCTTGGTGGTGGGAGTGTCATGGTCTGGGGCTGCATGAGTGCTGCCGGCACTGGGGAGCTACAGTTCATTGAGGGAACCATGAATGCCAACATGTACTGTGACATACTGAAGCAGAGCATGATCCCCTCCCTTCAGAGACTGGGCCGCAGGGCAGTATTCCAACATGATAACGACCCCAAAAACACCTCCAAGACGACCACTGCCTTGCTAAAGAAGCTGAGGGTACCTAAACCCTATTGAGCATCTGTGGGGCATCCTCAAACGGAAGGTGGAGGAGCGCAAGGTCTCTAACATCCACCAGCTCCGTGATGTCGTCATGGAGGAGTGGAAGAGGACTCCAGTGGCAACCTGTGAAGCTCTGGTGAACTCCATGCCCAAGAGGGTTAAGGCAGTGCTGGAAAATAATGGTGGCCACACAAAATATTGACACTTTGGGCCCAATTTGGACATTTTCACTTTAGACATTTTTCGGTTTAGACATTAATGGCTGTGTGTTGAGTTATTTTGAGGGGACAGCAAATTTACACTGTTATACAAGCTGTACACTCACTACTTTACATTGTAGCAAAGTGTCATTTCTTCAGTGTTGTCACATGAAAAGATATAATAAAATATTTACAAAAATGTGAGGGGTGTACTCACTTCTGTGAGATACTGTACATTAAAAAAATTGTGCGTAGAATCAATTTTCATTCAAAAATTGCTTAAATTTTACAAACAATGGCAAGTAACACGATGAATTGCTCAACAACAACAAAGCTGGAGAATCTCACGCAGACAAAATGAGGATTGTCAGTAATGGTGTTCAGCCTTACATTGTTCAAACCGGAGTCGGACACTGATGGAGAGACTCAGGAAGAAGTTACAAGTTACTCTACTACAACAACTCTTCCTCTTCTTTAAAGCAGTCCCAACATGGCCTCACCCCCTTTGTTGCGCGTTCCCGGGGGCAGGTTTATGTAAATTTTGGGGTTTGTGATGTCACCAACCCGGGAAGAAGCTTGTTGTAGTCCTTAAAAAGTGATTTTTGTAAAAGAAAATATCTCCCTTTACATTGAACTTTGAGCGTCGAAACTTTGCAGATGTTGTTTATGCTCAAACACCAACATTACATACTAACTAAAGTTAAAGTGAAATCATAATCAACCATCCCTTTAATGGATATACAGTATCTCACAGAAGTGAGTACACCCCTCACATTTTTGTAAATATTTTATTATATCTTTTCATGTGCGTAGAATCAATTTTCATTCAAAAATTGCTTAAATTTTACAAACAATGGCAAGTAACACAATGAATTAACGTGGAATTTTGAAGTAGAGTAACTGAAATGAAAAATATATTTTTGTTTTATTTACAACTTCGAAAAATCATTGTTTTACAGTGTAATATTACATTGTCTTTAAGTTAAATGATAATTTCTTATAATTTCTGATTTTGGAGTGAGATATGGCCCAACATATTCTTGACAGTTTAGTCTTATCTAGTGTTGTAACTGTTGAGAATGACTCGCTGCTTGATTTGTGCTCAGCTGCTGGCTAATAATACAGAACAGATAAAGTGTGCTGATATCAGTGGGAAATGTTATCGGATGTACAATGAAAAGAGACTAACCCTAACATAATTTAATGACAACATTTTGATTAGTAGTCCGATCAGAGACCTCTGGTTATTGTGTAATGAAGTCTTGCTGTTTGCTCTGCATTTGAGCTAGATTACTTCTCTGATAGCAGAGATCTGTGGCGGCTCTTCATTCCCTCTTTACCATCTCTCTCGGAGTCTCTCGATAGCCCATTAGTTCTGTCTGCTTGTGTTTCACTTCGCTTTCAGACCTGCATCATAGTTATTGCACCTCAAAACAGATATAGATCATGACTCCTGCCATAAATAACTCCTTTAGAGTTCCTCTATGTTCTGTGACATTTGCATGCTCTATTTGTCTCTATATTCTTCACATTCACAGGCCAGAGTTCACTAGATGTTTGTTTTTGCACATGCATGTGTAGCGGTTCATGAGCGTATGAATCCAGCGTCAGCCGGCTGTCGGATGGATCTGAGGGTCGTTCGGGCCGTGATGAGTGTGAAGTGAGTGTTTTTATCAATGGAGGAAGAGCGCTTCAGTACGTCACGAAACTCGATGCTGCTGAAGAAGCTGTTTTCATGAGTTTTGCGCTTCGAAACGCAGGAGCTGAATTAAGAATAAACATCCTCTCATCTCAGAGCACCTCTGATTATTGATAATGGATTTTACATTATCGTGAGGCGCATCGTAAACGAGCACGAGCCATTAACTGAAGTGGCTTTGGGAATTACAGTCACGGCCGATGTTCCTCTAAGCTGTGTGTGGGTTGTGTTGAGAGAAAGAGAAAGATTTCTGGAAACAGCTAATAGAATGGTCTGTTATTATGTTTCAGTCTTGCTTTTGTGATCTCAACTTATCTTGATAAAACAATTTTACTATATATATTTATTGGTAAACGTCAAGCTTTTCCTGTGATCTTGTGTTTTCTTCAAGGACAAAAGGTTGTGAACCACTGAGTTATGCCGGGTTCAGACTATATGATATCAGCCGATTTTGGCATGATCTGTTTGATGTAGGATGTCGTCATGATTCGTAAATGACAGTGGCTGTCGGGATGCAAGAATTAGGGCTGGGCGATACAGCTAAAAAAAATTATCACGATATAATGTTTCATATTGATCGGTATCGATAATTATTGAAAAAAATTTTAGCAGAAAAAAAATGTTTGAATTTAACCAATGCATTTTTAATTAATGCAAACAACAAATAATTTTTAAAACAAAATAAAATTTAAACAAATCTTTCTAATATTTTATATGAAGATTAAATAAATAAGTGTTAAAGAAACTTAGAGCTGCACAATTCTGTATAAATTGAGAAACTTTTTTGTTTGTTTCAAACCGAGATCACAATTCTGAATGACAACTAAACGAAATAATGTAATTTAATAGAGGTTCTGACAAAATATTAATTGCTGCAGTCTATTTTAAAATTTTAAATATATTTGAATTAATTATTTTAAAAAAATAAATCTGTTTGGATGTATGATTCAATGACACGCCCATAAATACTCTTGTTTCATTACTGGATGAATCAGTGTATTTGAAAGAATCTGTTGAAAGAAGATTCAACGTCAAATACATTTTTTAAGTCACTTGTCGCCACCTGGTGGTGAAACAATGTAATTGATAAATGCGTCGTTTTCAGCGCGTTCAAGTTTCTTTCAAAAGCTGATTTGCTCTATTTTGATTGATAACATAGACATTCGTGTTTTATCTGAACTATAAACTTTTATCGCAGTACTTCTGTGATAATTTGAATATTTGTAGCACAGAAATAAAGATACTGTGTGATTGAAAACACTGTTTGTGCAGCTGTTAATACCTACATGACAACTGCTCTCTCAAGACGAACTTTGAAGTAGATCAACTGTAAGATGTAAGGAAACCATGAAACTGCCACACTGATGAGCTGATATGTCTTTTTTTATTCACAATCTCCTCGTCGCCGGCAGGTACAGCACTCATTTTCATGTGTTTGTGTGTTCTGATCTCACATGGCGATTGCGCAACTCAACTCCACAGCAACTTGTTTGCGTGTCACTCGTAGCGCGTCTGTTTGTGATCCAGGGACAGAGCGAGAGTTGTTCATGCAACCGAACTTCATGTCTGTTTACATTTTAATGCATTTAAGTGAAACTATATCGAGAGTTATATCGAACATTTTTTATATCGTTATCGATTAAGACGTACAGTCGATAAATATCGATATCGTTTTATCGCCCAGGCCTAGCAAGAATCAATCGTTTTATTTCGTATAGTGTGTCACAGTGGATGACAACTGCGACGCTTCCTGACAGAAAGACTAGCATGTTCAATGTTTTCGGTTCTCCACGATGGTTCTGTCACATTTGTGACATTGACCAATAGGAGCACAGAAGCTCTTCTGTACAAAGCTTTCAAACATGGTGAAACGAAAGACAATGGTGTTAATGCTGCTAGGTGGAATTATGCAACGGAGGAAAGTAGAGTTGTCAAAAGTACTGACTTCGGTACCAGTTGGTACTGAAATTTTAAAAATGTGATGCTTTGAGCGCTGTTGAGTCCGACTGGTCCGCGATAGATGCCTGCTTTCAAACGCTCCTGTGTTTATCTGTGTAAGCGCTCGGTGAAGAGCTTCATTGATGAATATTTACAACGTGTTTTTGAAGCGTTGATCATTGTAGCCAATCACAGACACATCTGATGAGCCGTGAACACAATGGGCAATCAGAGGTGTTTACGAATCCGCTCCACAGCGCTCAAAGCGCTCACATTTTAAAAATTTCAGTGCCGACTAAGTACCAAAGTCGGTACTTTTGACAACTCTAGAGGAAAGGTTTGTGGAGAAACAGTATTCCTGCATTTATGATATTTCTTCGAGGGACGACCACGACATAGTGAAAAAAGATAAATGCTGGCGAACGATTGCGAAGGCGCTTCAGTAACCCGGTGCTGGAATTAGCATTAGAATAGTGCAACCATTGTTTGCTTACCCTCTTGTTTCCGGAAGTCAGCCGCTAGTTCCGCCCTCTCAATGACATCATGCACGTCGTTAAAGATGGCAAGCGATGATTGGTCGGGAAGAAATGTGTAGTCTGATAGGGATGGGGGAAAATTTGATTCTTAGATGCATCGCGATGCGGACTCGGATGATTCTGAATCGATTCACAAATGTCAAATCGATTTTTCTAAATGTTAATTGATAATGTAATGTTGATGGAAAGCAAAAGGCAGAACTATGAAACATGGAAGTGCAGCACCCGGGCAGTCCGTGGCGTGCACATAACGGTGCATATCCACTGGTGCGGAGTAACAGAGCGAGCGTTTTAACTAATTTCTATGGAAGTTGAGTTTCCATAGGAATGAACTGAAAACACTCGCTCTGCTCGTTTCGCGCCGGTGGATACGCACCGTAAGAGACCAATGATGGGTGAGCGAGAAATCTAAAAGCTAGCGTATGAAGTGGATGGGGAAAAAGGACCTGGGCTGCGTTTCTCAAAAGCATTGTAAGCCTAAGTTGATTGTAGAGACCATTGGTGGCATTTTATCATGAAATTTAAACAATAAATGGCGTTTTGGTGCTCTTTGATGTGGCGTGACAGATCGCTGTACAGGCGCCTCATTTCAAACGGCAGCGCAGAGCGCGAGTGAATGCGATCATCTCTTCATCTTTAATACTAGTTACAGAATAAACATTCCGTGTCCACAGCTTGTTAGTTTGCTAAAGAATTTAACTATTTCGCTAAATATATGCACTATATTAGCCTATATATTCATTATATTTTACTTAACCTGTCTTTATTATTTAATGTATATGTTTAATGTATGTTTAAATAAGTCTGTAATGAAAACAAGTTATGACGGCCACTGTGTAAATGAATATATTTTAACATTGAATTGGAGTAGAAACAGATTTTGAAGTTAATCCAAAAACTGCCTTAAATGCAATTTACATGTTTGCATACAATTTTTATGTGAGTGTTGATTATTATATCTAAAAATAAAATTGTAACCTTTAATATTATAGTAATATGCAAGAAAATGCTCCCTATATATAGTTTACAGCATTAAGAAAATTTTAATTATAATTGAATTTATTTAAAGAGAGAGACAATTTGTTCAGTAAACCACTGTTTAATAAAAAAGAAAAAAAGCTATTTTATGTTTAGTTTTCTCCCCCCTGCTGTACCAAATCCGTACCGAACCGTGACTTCAATACCGAGGTACGTACCGAACTGTCATTTTTTTATTTTTATTTTTTTTATTTTTTTTTTTATACCGTACACCCCTAAATATTATATAATATTGTTATATTGCTTATTGCACATAACAGGAGGATGTTGGTTTGAAGTCTATTATTTTATGATTCAGCATATGCTGAAGTTTGTATTCATTTACTACAATGCTGCTACAGGCACACATTTCTTTTCCTGTTGGTTCCTTGCAATGCCGGGACATATGCTGGCAAATGTAACCTTCCAGTTGACTTGCCAAATCACTTCCATTTGTTTTATTAATAAAAGATAATGGAAGTAATTCATTATGGATCATTACAAATACTTTGCTTTAAAAGTACCAAGTAGTCACACATTGAGAAAAAAGAAAATCTGTATAGAAAAAAAAGATGCATCGATAATCGTTTTATCATCGCATCGCAGCCCTCTGAATCGTAATCGAATCGTGAGGTGCCTAGAGATTCCCACCCCTATAGTCTGACATGTTTCTTCACGACGCGACTAGAATTTAGGAGTCAAAATCGCATAATCTGTATTGTAACAGACAAAATCCGTCCGTCCGTCCATCCATCCGTCCAGAATATGTTTTGCTAATAATGCAGCGGTGCTGATGAATTACTAGAAGAGAAATATGGGTGTGCCTCTCTCTCTTTCTCTTTCTCTTTCTCTTTTTTTTGGTCAATTATAAAGAAATTCACAGGAACTGATGGACTTGTTTCAGCTGATGCTCTGCTTTTGTCCGATCATGGTTGATACTGAATAGGTTGTTTATATTTCCTGCCATGTGGTTTATTAAAAGAGCCAGAACATTTTAGAATAATATCAAGGAGTCGGAATTAACCATCTTTAGCATGATAATGTTCTGATCTGCTTGACAATATCATTATCGAGGGAATTATGCCAGCTATAGTCAGTTGTTTATTTTATTAGGACTATGGGTAATGCAGGGTAAGGGCAGTAGTAAAAGGGTTTAATGTTGACTGTGTTTCTGGCCCGTTGTGAAACGCCCATGGCTTTGGCTGTAGTTTTCATTAAACACTGATGTTGCTTTTTGATGTGTGAAAACCAAACAGAAATGCTGTAATTCAATATGCAGAAAGCTGTAAAACATGCATTTCTCCTCTTCGCAGAGAATCTCACGAAAGCTGTATATTTCACCCCTATACCAATACAAGAAAAATAAATTATATTTTTAATAATGAAAATTAAAGTGAAGATTTTTTTTTTTTTAGGATCATTAAGATTTTTTTTTTTTGTGCATTGTGGGATTATTTTCATGACATTTAAGCACATCTTTCGTCAAATTCTCATTACTGTAATGTGAAAAAAAAAAAAAACTAAATTGATTTATAAAAATAAAATATGAAATTGATATATAAAGCAAGATATACACTACTGTTCAAAAGATTGGATTTTTGAAAGAAGTCTTTGTAACACTTTACAATAAGGTTTCCTTTAACATTAGTTAACTACATTAGTATAACAATGAACAATACTTCTACAGCATTTATTAATCTTAATGTTAATCTCAAAATTTACTATTACATTTTAAGATCAAATGTTGTGTCTGTTAACATTAGTTAAAGCACTGTGAACTAACATGAACATTTGCATTAACTAACATTAACAAAGGTTAATAAATGCTGTAAAAAAATATATTGTTCATTGTTTAATGCGTCTACTATGTTAACAAATGAAACCTTATTGTAAACCGTTACCAAAGTCTCTTCTGCTCACCAAAGCTGTTTGATGAAAAATGCAGTAAAAATAGTGAAATATTATTACAATTTAAAATAACTGTTTTAAATGCGAATATATACTAAACTGTAATTTATTCCTGTGATCAAAGTTGAATTTTCAGCATCATTACTCCAGTCTTCAGTGTCACATGATCCTTCAGAAATCATTCTAATATGCTGATTTGCTGCTCAAGAAACATTTCTGATTATCTGTGTGTAATGGCTCATGCTCTTCATTACACACAGCACAGCGTTCAGCTGATCTGAGTACAGCAGCCTGACGTCATTCTTATAGTAACCTGCAGAAGTTCATTACAAACATCTGGCCTGTCATGTAATGTTTGGTAAATTCAGGCTGGTAATAAATGAGGTATGTGTTTCCTCCATGTAGAGGCACGTCTGTGGAAACGCCCTGCTGGACTCCAGCACTGGATAGTTCACGTCTGTCAGTCACTCACCCGCATGTTGTTCAAGGCCGTATGACTTCAGTGGAACACAGAGAGATGTTTAACACAATGCTCATGCTGCTCGATGAGCTCCTCTAATGAAAAGTCATACTAGAACAGGTTTTCATGCTTGAACGTTCATTATTTTCCCCATATTCTCTATTGTTGCAGCTCCTCTTTTCCCAGTCTGTCAGTAACACTCTGTTTAGTTCATGTTTCTATGAAGCCCCTCCTTCTGAAAAGCACAGTGTGCTCTGATTGGTCGGCTGGAGCAGTGTGTTGTGATTGGTCAAGCGCTTCGAGCGTGTTATGATGCTTACCATAACCCCCAGTTTCAACACAATACTAACTAACTCAACCAGGCCCCACCCCTTTATTCCGTGTATGCCTTGGGCGGGAATTATTTAAATGAGGAATATTGTGACGTGTTTTTTCCTGGAAGAAAACTCAAGTCTACAGTGGAGGCGTTTCAGGGAGTTCAGAAACAGTGACACTGATATAGAGAATAACTCCTGCTGGAGGGACTTTGGAAACCTTTTTCATGCTCAAACAGCAACATTACACACTAAAGACAGATAAACATGGAAAAAAGTGCAATAGGTCCTCTTTAACAATAACAACACTGCTTTCTAGTTTAAGAGCTGTATTAGTGTGTTCAGCTCACAGAAACAGAACTGCATGCGGGTTTGGACTTGCCTTTCCTCAGGAATGTAAGCATGTGGCATAAAAGAAATAAAAGCAAGAAGAAATCATGTGCTTGCCTTAAGAGAATTATGTAATAATATTCAGGACACAAATGTTGCTGAAAACATGATCTTGTGAATCAGATGGATTGGTGTTGCCCTTCACTAGTTGTGCATCTTGTACACTAGGTTAGTAGTTGGTCTCTATGAGTGTTGTGAACAATTAGATCACCACTGACCAATCACAACACACCAACACAACCAGCTGCTCTATGTGCAAACATCATGTTTTGTGTATTTCAGTAAACAAACTTTAGTATGATGCTGTATTAGTGCCACATAAAAAAAAAAATTAAAGTCGTTGCAATGCAATATTAGAGTCGTAATATTATCTAGTAATATAAATCTCATATTTATACGTCTTTCACATAATTCTGATTTTATTCTTGTAATTCGTTTTCTAAAAAAATTACAACTTTATTCTTATTAACTTACATTTTTTTACTTTTCTCCTAATTTTGACTCAAATTATTGCTGACTTTGTTCTCATTATCTGAGATTTTTGACTTTATTCTTGTAAATTTGACTTCTAAAAAATTCTAAATCTAAAATTGCAACTATTTTTGTTATCTTAGATTTTTTTTTACTCAGTTTTTAATTTTTCTCAAAACATTTTGACTTTAATCTCATATTGCTACAATTTTATTCTTGTTTTCTCAGATTCTTTACTTTATTCTTGTAATTTTGACTTTTTTTCTTAAAATATGACTTTAATCTCAAATTACTATGACTTTATTCTCATTATTTCGGCTTTTCTCAAAAAATTACAACTTATTCTTGTCTTACATTTTTGTCTTTATTCTCGTTATTTAGGATTTTCTCAAAAAATTACGACTTTATTCTCTTTATCTTAGATTTTTGACTTTATTCTTGTAATTTTGACTTTTCTAAAAAATTGCAACTTTTTATCTTTTTTTTTTTGTTGTTTGTTCTCATAATTTTATTTTTTCTCAAAACATTTTCAAATCTTATCTTAGATTTTTGACTTCATTCTCAAAATCGTATGACTTTATCCTCGTTATCTTTGACTTTATTCCTGTTATTTTGGTATTTCTCAAAAAATAACAACTTTCTTCTCATTATCTTAGATTTTTGACTTTATTCATGTAATTAAATTTTTCTCAAAATATTACGACTTAATTGTCATAATCTTGATGTATTTTGAGTGGCACTGAACCGTAGTCGTCCTTTAGTTTCCAGGATGATTCAGTTGAATAAAGCTGTGTATCTGTTCGATTCATTAACGTTCAGACCAGTCTTTCCTGCTTGTTTTTTGACTTCCTGGATGTGAGAGAGACTCAGATTGTCCCAGCAGCACCTGTGATCTGGATGGTGGGAGGTAAGAAGTGATATTTCCCACCACTCCATCCATACGGGAGTTGACTTGATCCTGTGTGTGTGTGTTTGTGATCTGGCTTTCTTCACCCATGGGAAGTCTGTGGAATCATGACAAAAATCTCTTGGAGCGCCATCAGTATTCCAGGCAGGTGCCCATGTATGGTGAATGAGCGGGCCGTGTGCTGTGATCCATTACCCAGTGTGCCTGTGTGGCGATTAGACACAATCATTGTGGAGTCTCGATTCTCTCTCGGTGTCTGATGTGTAGGAGGAAGCTCCAGACTGAAATAGATCAGCATTTCACACCTAGAAACGGGAACGAGGAATAATTTTATCCTGATTTACTCAGTGAGTTAAACAGCACTCTACCCAGAATGCCTCTCAGCGTGAGTGGAGGTCATGTGACGTGCCTGTGGCAGAATGTGAGAATTTGAGGTGAAGCTCCGCTTGGCTTTTGCTGGTGTAGTGAGTCGTGTAGAGTTTAGCCTGTAATTCTACACACGCCTGTGGCCTGTTGCTGCCTGATCTATAGAGAAGATCTGATCATCTCACACCCTTTTGTGTTTGTTTAGTAAATGTATTTTGTTAATTTAATGATGTTTTCATCAAATACAAGAACTTAATGGCTTCCAGCATGTTGAAAGTGAATTTAAGTATTTTTGTTCTATTTTATTGAAATTCGTCTCTGCTGACCACTTGTGATCAGATAACTGAAAACACTTAATGCATATTGCATATTAATATATGTCTCTATCTCACTGCATAGTTATTTTTGTCTCTCTCTTTCTCTCTCTCTCTGTAACACACAAATGTATATGGGGCATGTAGAATAACTAGGTCTGGATGTATGAAACAGGGACAAGCCCCACTTCCCTAAGTCTGCTCTGTTTCTGACTAAAGCTTGTGCCAGTCGTGCTTTCACCTCTCTCTCTCACACACACACACACACACTCTCTCTCTGAAGTGCTGCCCTTACCATCTGCTCACGCTGGAGATGGTGACTCCTTCACTCGTCTCTCTTCTTCAGCAGAGAGTTTGAACACTGAGCAGAAGTTTCTAGCAGACGGACGCTGTGGGCCTCATACGCATATGCATGAGTCCATAAGAATGTGGCCTGGCTAATTTATCCACCAAAATGCAAAGGAAAAAAGAAAGAAATTAAGCTTGATTTTAGCACCATTAAGTTATTTTGTGTTGTGGTATTATTTACATTAAATTCTTTTTCTCTCTAATTCTTATTACTGTTGTGCAATTTAAAAAAAAAAACAAAAACAAAAAAAAGTTAAATTGTTAAAAATTAAGTAATTCTCATTACTGTAATGACAGAATAAGGATGACATTAAAATAATAATATTATTAACATTTATTTTCTCTAATTCTTATTACTGTAATGCAAAATAACTAATTTTCAAATAATTTGTTATTATTATTATTATTATTATTATTATTATTATTATTATTAATAGCATTTTAACGCATTGAAAATTTTAACACAGATTTGAACACAATTATCGTTTGGCTAGCGTTACTATTATATTATATTATATTATAGATCTGGGGCAGGGCAAGTGTGTTAAATGCGTTAACTAAACAGCCCTGATTATATTATGTTATATTATATTATATTTTAAATGTGTTAATAATTTTAACGCGTTATTTATTTATTTTTTTTTACTGTGATTTAACACATTAAATCAACAGCCCTGATTATATTATATTATATTATATTATATTATATTATATTATACTATATAAAGTATATTTAATTTTCATATTTGTTTATTGCTAGAAAATGACCATCACACAAATCTATTTTTAGATAAATAGAATAAAATAAAAGAAAAATGTAAAAAAATATAATATTTAGTTTGGCCTTCTGAGTTTCACTTTTCAGGCTGTATTTTATTCTCTCTTTGACGGTAGTTTTGTGGTGTTCTGTCAGTGATCTGTCTGGGGATCTTTTCCCATCATCCCTCATGTGCTCCTGATTGGAAGGAGTCACTGCACTGATGTGTGTGTGTGTGTGTGTGTGTGTGTGTGTGTTCCTCCTAGTCAGTATTTGCTGTTAGTTTGTGTTCCTTCATCTCATTCATTGTGCTCAGAATGACATTCTGTAGCGTATCGTGACGGATCGCTCGTCACAGTGATGCAGTTTAGAGATGTCATGAACGAGGACGCTGTTCTTAATGAAGAAAAGCCTGTCAGGCTGGATGTGCAGGATGGATGAGGATTGGTCTGATCAGGTGTTTAAACACACTGCTGTAGTAACTACATGACGGCAGGGTCACAAGGAAACATGATACTGATGATACTCAATGTTGGGGGGAAAGCATTACAAGTAACGCGAGTTACGTAATCAGATTACTTCTTTTCAAGTAACGAGTAATGCATTACTTTTTACAACAAAATATTTAGTCATCTCACTTACACAAAAACAGATTCAGTATTCCTCAAAATGAATAAAAACAGTGAAACGCAAACTTGTTTAATTATTGCAGATTTGCATAATATTGTATTTTAAATAACACAAATATACTTTATGTATTTAATCTCACTTTATTAACCAATGTCTTTGCTGCTGACCTTCGATGCTCCAATTCAACCATACTAAGCAAAAATGACTTTGTATAAACATCACATTTGTGTTTAATTTTTTGTTTTTATTGCTGAAGTAAGAGTGTTGAACTTTCTTCTCATGCCTCCTGTTCTTCTTCAATCCAATGAATTTCACTGTTGGTGGCAAAGGGTCTTTAAAAGTAACGTAACATTACTTTGCATAAAAAGTAACTTTTTTAGGGAGTAACGCAATATTGTAACTCATTACTTTTAAAAGTTACTTTCCCCAACACGGATGATACTGTGTGTGTGTGTGTGTGTGATGAGTCTGACTGTCGTTTGAAGAATTCAGTTTTTGACAGATCAGTTTCAGAGTCACTAGCCACGTTTACATGGAGCATTGTAATTGGTTTAAAAGTGCAATCCGAATGAAAATGCTCCATATAAACACCTCAATCGGAATAAAAATGCCCAAACCGAATGAAATTGTAATCGGTTTGAGAGAGGTGGGATAAACCGTTCTATAAACCGAACAAAATAGAAAGTCTGCCATGTAAACGAGTTAAACCGATTACTTTGCGTCTACGTCGTCACGTCAAGCGGTCAGGGGTCGTCAGAATGCAAAATGTCGGCGGCAAAATTGTAAAACTGAAACAACACATTTATTAAATACACTGAAGGAACTCAATGAATCATTACTACGGACCTTCATCCACACGCTTCTGCTTTACGGAGGAGGGAGGGTAGTATTGAGATGCTCCTTAGAGATCCAGAGCCACCAAACAGGTCAGCTTCCTGTTCCCGTCTTTTCCTCATACCATCCAGCAGTAATATGCTACAAATTTCACGCTGTTGCTTGATTAAGAGCAACACTTTACATAAAAATAGCGCGCATAAGAAATAACGGAACTCCATGTTGACAGGAATACAAGGCGGCAAACAGGACATAAGCTAATGTGCGCATGTCACAAAGTCATTCAGATTGAAAGCGCCGGTGCATGTAAACACCATATCGGATTAGATAACGTCTCATGTAAACACTCCACCGAATCTTTCAATCGGAATGATTTTAATCGGAATGACAAAAAAGTGTACATGTAAACGTGGCTACTGTAGTCGCAGCAAAACCAGAATTCTCCATCTGCCCGCCATCGAACTGCTGATTATAATGCTGAAATTTCTGAATTCTGAATATTTATGTTCCTTAAAATCCATTTTATTTTTTCCCAAATTCTGTCTTTATTTTTTCTGATATTTGGTTAATTAAATTTTAATCAACTAAAAGCATGTCACTCAGTTAAATAAATCTTTTAAAATTTAATCAAATGAAAATATAATTCATTGAAAGTAGAAATGCACCTATGTATCGGCCAACAATTGGTATCGGCCGATAAAGGCTAATATTATCACTATCGGCCATTGGCTGATTGTTTAAAATCTGCCGATGGTCAGGGCCGATTATATCCTGTCAATCAAAAGTGTGCGGAAAAACGTGTTCAGACTGCAACTCATACATACTGTGTGTGTGAAGAAAATCACTCTTGTGTTGAATTTTAACGCATTAACAGTTTAAAAATAGTGACGTTAAAGCAGGCTCTTTTTGACCCTATGAATCACCCTTAGTTCAAGCCAGGGTTGCCAGGTCTGCGTTTTTTTTTTTTTTTTCCTACATCAAATATTATTTGTAGCACCTCCCATCCAGTAATCGCAAAAAGCTTTGTGCTTTATTTCTGATAAGAATAAAAGTTTCAGTTTTCAAATTCTGTCCATTTTATCATGAAATTCAAACAAGAAATGGCGTTTTGACGCTCTTAAATGTGACGTGTCAGATCGCTGTTCAGGCGGCAGTGCGGAACGCGAGTCTTTTCTTCCTCTTCAATACAAGTTATATCTCGAAAAACATGCATGAACATCAAAGGTATGTTGAAAGACATAGTACAACCGGAATGTATCATGTCTCATGTAATCACTTTATTTGTGTTTCAACCGCGGAAAGACGTCAATAAAACAGCTTGTGAACAATGTCACATCATGTCACATTTACCTCAGGAAAGTTTTCCAGTGGTCACAGTTCCTTAGCTATCTACATATAAAAAAAACACTAGAGAGGAGCTTATTTACTGTTAATTATATGTTTGTGTATATTTGCCATGAAGACAAGTGCTTATGAAAACTATGTGATACTAAGTTTTATACAAACATTTCAGTTTTTGAGTGTAATTATTATATCTGAAAATTAACAGCAGCTGAATATAATACCTCTGTTAATTTTAACCTCTAATATTGTAGTGTACCAAATGAGAGGGTTCCCTGTATAGTTTGCAACATTATTTGGGAGAGATTTTTTTTTTTTTCCCTTAAGAAAAACCAAACTATCGTTATAGGCATCGGCCGATATCATTCTGAATAATCGGCTATCGGTATCGGCAGAGAAATTTAGTATCGGTGCATCTCTAATTGAAAGTTATTCCTTTACAACAGAACACTGTTTTTTTTGTGCTGCACACCATAGTTTTTAAATATAATTTTGTATTATTATTAAATAGTGATATGTTTCTGTCATAATTTCTTCAAGTTAAACCAAACTTTTATTTTGGAGGTTTTTAGTGAAGACTTCATATTTAAACAACAGTCTTGTGGAGACTTATACAATTGAGACTTGTATAATAAAAGTTTAACAAAAATTATGTTTTTAGGGTCCTGAAATCTGTTATATTTTCCCAAATTCCTTCCCCCCCCCATTTTAATAATTCTGGATTACTTTTTAATGGTTTAATTACAGTATAATCATCAAAAAACATGTCTAATCAATTGAATTCATTAAACTTAATTTAATAATTTATAATTTTTTTCCCCCCATTAATAATGCATAAAACGTTTTCATCTTTTCAGAAATTGTGTTGTCTGTTTTAATTTTCCTGGCTTTATGATTCAATATGAATTTATCATAAAAAACGCTAATCAAATGATCAAATTAAGGCATAAAACATTAATAATTTAATATTTTAAAATGCTATCAAATGAAAATGTACTGTAAATTCCAGTTTTATGACTGGATTCCGAGTTTTCCGGAAATAATAGGGCCCTAAAATTCACCAGTTCCTGTGGTCCGGATGTGTTGAGTAAGTTGAGCAACTATTAAAAACCATTTGGACTAAAGCAGATTTCGAGTCGAAGCACAGGAGGGATCAGAGGAAATGAACCCACAGCATCCCATCCTGCCATTAACGTCTCATCTGTACGCTGTTGTGTTGTTGTGCAGTCTGACCGCCGTTTGTTCTGGATAAAGTGCCTGGATGTGGTCCGTTCCGCAGGAGGATGTTGGTTTGTTAAAGGTCCATTAATGACCTCAGTGTTTTTGTTCTGTATTGATTTGAAGTCATTAGAGGAGGACGAGTGTCTTCTTGAGAGCTGCTCGGTGGATGTTCATGTGGTTGGAGTAATTTGGTGTGTTTGTGTTATTGCTCTAAAATGTGGATACAGACGTCAGTAGATTGGTTGTTTGTCTATTGTTTTGTGTGTGTGTGTGTCAATCAAACATGGATGCTGTAGATGCAAATGGTTTTAGACATCAGTGATGTTAAAGGAAACAGATTCCAGATTTAGTACAACTCAATCTGAAAATTACCATCAATCAGCATTTTAAAGCAAATACCATGTTTAAAGTAAAGCTCTTTATGGGTTTAACCCTCCTATCGCATTCAGGTCAGTTTTGAAGACCAGATTCATATTCAGATTATATTCAAATAAAACTATTCATGATTATTGAAAAAAATAAATAAAAAATATCTTGCATCACAGTGGTTTTGCTGTAGTTCTTGTAAAATTTGAAATTACAAAGAATTTCCCAATTTTTTCTTTATTAATAAAAAGGGGGTAAATGTAGTAAATGACATTAGTAAAACATGGTAACATTAAAAACCTTGAATTTTTTTCATATTCACTCATTAATGAGAAGTTACAAATACAGTATGTTTTAGTTGGAAAAATATTATGACTGTTTTGCAAGCTCAAAACTGACCCTGGAATGCGAAATGTGTATACAGATTTTATTAATGTGATAGTAGGGTTAAATTATTCAGTATTCATTTTAGTCATCATTCCTGGACATAATGGTTGGATTTTTCCTTGTCTTCTGAAGCTGAAAAATATTTGTGCAGTATAGCTAATATTTACACACTTTTCATGGGTGAGTTTAGCAAAGCCTGAAACACACACTACGAGAAAGAAGCTTGTGAGCAAACGCCCCAATTGTCAGCAACTCGTTCATATTTTTTGTGCGTTTGTTTCCCCCTATATTCGGGGAGGACTGTGTAAATTAATTATTTAATTAGCTTTGTAATGCACTCAACAACATGATAGAAGTCCAGAAACGTGAGTGTTTGAGTGTCTGGGAGACATCAGGCGTCTGCCGTGTAGTGCACTCAACTACGAAATCTGTTTTATTTTCCACAAATTTCATTTTATTTTTTCCCAAATTCCATGTTTTCTGTTTTTATTTTTCTGGATTCCTTTTTTAATGATTTGATTAAATGTAAATAATGAAAAAAGCATGTCTAATCAATTGAATTCTTAAAACTTTAACAATTTATTAAAATGTTAAAGCTGCAGTCCATAACTTTTTTTTTGGTTAAAAATTATCCAAAAACAATTTGACCAAGTACATAACCAGCCAGTGTTCAAAACTATCTCCTTACCTTAGCCCGATTCACAACGGTAAGCTTGTAATAATGTTTTAATAATAATGTGGATTTCCGCGGGAAATTCGAGCATGCAGCAGTTCGTCTTTGCGTCATTATGTCACGTCTGTAAACAGAAAGAACGAGTCCCAGCTAGTAGGCTTTATGGCATGTGACGGATCATTTATAGCCTTTTCTCACAGCAGCTGAAATAATTAAACATCATTTTGATGGCGGATTGTAATCCAGAAAGGTCCAAATGACAATCATCAGTGACAACTGGAGATTTACCTGTAATCAAAAGCAAAAGACTCGGACTGAGGAGTGGCTACAGAAATTAAAATCTACAGGTAACGCTAACACACGCTAAATACACAACGTTAGTCACGCAATGCTGATGTTGTTAACATTAACAATTTGAGAACAAAGTATAACAGTAATAATCATTTGCATGGTTTGACGTGATCCGAGCTAAGTCATTGTTAGATTTAATCACCTTTGGCAGCATGATTTATTGTAGGCCTAATGCTTTTTTCCTCAGTTGGTCAGAACAAAAGTGGCAGATATGTTAGTTACATGTTCAGACATTTTCTGGTGAAAATTCTTATTTTGGATGTAGAATCTGTGCTTCCGAAGTACAGTATCCACACTGATGTGGTGACTGACGCCAAACATTAGTTTCATCCACACTGAGGAGCCGTGCCGATGCACAACCCACGTAATGATAATAATTCCGCATTTAACTGCAATTGCAGGTTTCAAAAAGAGATGGCGACAAAGAGGCAAAACTTACGGACGGCAGCTTTAACAATATGAAATGCTTTTTATTTTTTCCCAAAATCCATGTTTTCTGTCTTAATTTTTCTGGATTCCTTTTTTAATGGTTTAATTAAATTTTAATAATCATAAAGCATGTTTAATCACTTAATTTCATAAAACTTTTATGAGGCAGTTTATTAATAATGCACTGAAAGAAATGTTTCATTTTTCAGTAAGTCTATGTTGTCTGTTTTTCTACATTCTGTATTTTATGATTTAAATCACAATTATTATCAAAAACAGTGGTAATCAAATGAATGCATAAAACTTGAACAATTTTTAATTAATCTTTTAAAATGTAATCAAATAAAATGTTACAAATTTCTTTCATTTTGTTTTGGCAAACAAAGTACTGCACAGCAGTTTAATGTTTAAATTAAATTTGTGATATGCCTTTTAAAATATTGTTTTAAAAAATTGTATTATTTGTATTGTTATTATTACATTGAGAAGTACATTACTGTACGATAGTCAGTGTTGGGAGTAACGCATTACAAAAGTAATGCATTACAGTAACATATTACTTTTTGCTGTAACGCAGTAGTGTAAGGTATTACTAATCAATTTTCAGTAATATTTTACTCGGTACATGTTCAGTAACGCTTGTGTTACAACACACTTTTTAGCCCAAAATTAAAAAAAAAACAAAAAACAGCAAGACCGCGAGACATTAAAGGATTAGTCCACTTTCTAATAAAAATGTCCTGATAATTTACTCAACCCCATGTCATCCAAGATGTCCATGTCCTCCTTTCTTCAGTCAAAAAGAAATTAAGGTTTTTGATGAAAACATTCCAGGATTATTCTCCTTATAGTGGATTTCAATTGGCCCCAAACGGTTGAAGGTCAAAATTACAGTTTCAGTGCAGCTTCAAAGGGCTTTACATGATCCCAGACGAGGAATAAGGGTCTTATCTAACAAAATGATTGGTCATTTTATTTAAAAAATGAAAATGTATATGCTTTATAGACACAAATGATCGCATCACAAGTGCTTCCACCAGACCGCGATTCCGTATTCTTCAAAAAGCTTACGCTGAATGTCCTACACCTTCCCTATTAAACTTACGGAAAAAACAGAACTGGCGCCGCGTTCGTTACGTAAGTTGAACAGGGAAGGTGTAGGACATACAGCGTAAGCTTTTTGAAGAATACGACCGATCGTTTCGCTAGATAAAGCCCCTTGAAGCTGCACTGAAACTGTAATTTTGACCTTCAACCGTTTGGGGCCAATTGAAGTCCACTATGAGGACATGGACATCTTGGATGACGTGGGTGAGTAAATTATCAGGAAATTTTTATTAGAAAGTGGACTTTAATGAATGAAAAATGCTGCAAGTAAGTTCGTGGTCAGTCAATAGCCGCGTGTAGTGTCCAAGTTTGTAAATAAAGACTAAATGACAGCTTCTGATATATTTGTTTAGCGATTTATTTCATTCATCTCCCTCTCGCTGGTGTAACTTTGTATTGTGTGACGTAGTCCAGTGAAGGCGTGTTTAGGGCGGGTTTTACAGGAGTGCCGCGAGGCTACTGGCCTGACAGTGGAAACGCGGCATGATTTCGGCCTCTGTGCTCACGCTGGCCAGTGGAAAAGCGGCTAATAGGTGAAGATGGTAGAAGACTGTACATTCGCGAGATGGACGTATGCGCATTACTTCGAGTTTGTCAGATAATCACTTTATACCTCTACCATACTTTTAACAGACTTGGATCGTTTGTGATTCTGTCTGTCATCCTTTCTTGCATTGTCTTGAGCCTTCACTTTGCCAATTATAAGCTATATTGTTAGTAGCCTGGATAGCCCACAGTCATTATGCTACATCATATCGCCCTCTACTGGATGTAAAATGCTCTGCAGTACATTTTGTCATTTTAGAATGTTAAGTTATACTTCTGTACTTATTTTGGTGAAAGTAACTCAAAAGTAATACAGGAGTAATGTAACGCATTACAATTCTGAGACAGTAATATTGTAAGGTAAAGAATTACTTTTAAATAACGGTAACAAGTAATCTATAATGTATTACAGTTTGGAAGTAACTTGCACAACACTGACGATAGTAATATATACCGGTCATAATTTCTTCAAGTTAAACCAAACTTTTATTTTGGCGGGATGCAATGAAGAGTTGTGAGTTTGTGTGTGTATCTGCCGTTAATTTTCTCAGATGAAACAGTGAAATGCTGCTGAAGAGACTCTCAGAGCAGCTCTAGAGATGAAGTTCATGTGTGTTGTTGTTACAGTGAGACGCAGACGAGCAAACTGAGACAGTCTTTAACTCCCTCGAGTCGGAGGTATCGCCGGCGATACCACCTCGGTTTTTTTCTTACCAGTGTGAAAGAGACTCAAAATACTCCGTCAATGTTGCACATACAATTAAGAGTTATACACCATTTTAATCTGTGAAATATCTTCTTTTATTTGTGTACACTCAGAGTAAAAACAAAATGTTGTGCTTTCTGTAAAATAAAGAAAACTAACATGATGTGTGATCTGTCGTCTCCCTCTGAACAAAGTCCAATCTGATAGTTCTCAGAAAATGAAGTGTAACTTAGTGAATACTAATCACAAAAAAATTAGACATGTCTAAAGAAACGTTGAAATGTCAGGTTTTAAATCGTGTAAGTCAAATCGAAAACAAAAATTCTGTTTATGTAATCTGTATGAAAAGAGACATGTCAGACGCCCGTGATTCAGCTCATTATCCGCTAATGCGGCCACACCCACGGAGCGAGCGCTATTCAGACTCAAATTCTGAGGCAATACGTGTATACATCGTCGCAATCGTGAATTTATTGTCTTGAAAAGTGTTTATCTGTATGTTAAAGCCATGGTTAGCAATCTCTGGAAGCCTCTGTTAGTTCCTGGAATGTCACATGATGTGCCTGTTCTTCTGTAGGAGGCTTTTGTGGACTAAAGGTGTACAGAGTGCCCTCCGGCTGCAAGTATGAATTGAAAACGCAGTATCCAGCGCTCATAGTGATGACAATAAATATTGAATAAATATTACTCCTCTGTATAGAAAATTGACATAAACATATGAGAATCCATCAATATTTCTCCAAATGTGCATGCATTTAAGCATATTAAGAAATTACGGTCAATATTTAAGAGTAAAACAGGTCAAAATGTGAAGCTTGAGTCTTAGATCTTTTTAATGATGTATAGTTTGTCAACTGCACATTAACATTTAGGCTATATATTATAACAAATATAGTAGCCTATATGAAATGCCATAGAGGTAGGAATGTTCAGACGCTTTGCATCACAGAAATATTAAAATAGAAAACCATTATTTGGTTTGAGACTTCTTTTAAAAACATTAGTAATGCGTCCAATCTTTTGACTGGTAATGTAATTTAACATAGGCCTATACAAAATTTTCTTCACATGATGTGCAATAATACGTGCATGCATGAGCTCAGAAAAATCATGTTTTTTTTTTTTTTGTCAAGAGTGGACATTAATCCTGTTATCAGCATGATCACAGAGGGTTTTTTCACAGCCTACCTGACTGAAAGAGCTCATTAATATGCAGGTCATTAGAGGACATTATGCGAATCTTTTGTCTTCTCAGGTGTGAATCACAGCATTATTCATGAAGATTCACGCCTCTACGCATACTGTGTTTCTTGACAAAAAGTGTCTTACAAAATGTAAATCAATATATTGTTTTATATGAACGAGTAGGCAGGATAATTTTTACATCATTTTGAAGCAAAAACTCAAATGTCAGGGCATGTCAAAACTTCTCAGGGCCCCAAAAATTCTCAGACCCCAGAGGGTTAATATTCACACACTCGTCCATATTAAGTGTACAGCTCTTGTTTTAGTCATACAAAATTTGCCAGATTCCATGACATTCCGCGTTATACAGTAAATTCCATTTTTATGACTAGATTCTGTGATTCCATCTGCATTGCTGACATCATAGAGCTCTAGTGATGTTATCACATGCGTAATGTTAAATTCTTGTGGCTTTACTCTTTAAAATGTACTTTCATGCCCCTTTTACTTTCGTCGTAAGTGTCTTAATGTAACCGCAGTTTTTTGTCCCATCAGTTGGAATGATTTTGTGTTAACGGCCATTAACTTGAGTTGAATTCTGAACATTAACTTCCTCAATCTCTCTCTCTCTCGCTGCTTCATTGTCTGTAGCAGGAAAACTAAAATTATATCTCTATCAGGCTCATGCTGCAAACGTGATGGACTGTGAAATGTTTTCCATGTTTGTCCTGCTCGACTGCAAACAGGAAGCTGTGTGCCGGAGAGCAGCGGGAGATAAGAGAGCCGGGAAGACCTATCTGTATCCGAGGAGCTTGGAAGGGAAAGATGGAGAGAGAAAGAATCGACTTTGGTGGGATTGTGAGGAATTCAACAATTTTGCTTCCGTTTCCAGTTACACTTTACAATAATAGCACATTTGCAGAAGCCCTCCACCCAATAATTATTCTGAAAATTGCATTGAGAGAGAGAGTTTTTATTATTTTACATTCAGAAATAATGGAAAATACTTGTAAATAAAATGAAACATTTACAAACATTGTAAGCACGATAAACATGCATTTTAGTTTCCCTCACTCTGCAAAAAATCCTTAAAATGGAATATGATTCATATACCACATCATACAAGTATAAAATTATAGTGACATTCATTATAAACAATATTCATTTTCAAACTCCAAGCTTAAATGAATTTATTTAACGCACATATTAGAGAGGTATGTGAGCCCATGTTTGTATAGCGCTTTAAATAAATTTGTTTAGGCTTGGCGTTTGTAATGAATAGTTAAAATGAATGTCACTATAATTTGTTTATATTATACATATATTTTTCATTTCTGTTCTGTTCTGATTACTGTCAAATTTAAAGGATTTATTATGGATTCAGGACAACTAAAATTTATAGTGTTAGAATGTTTGTAAACGTTTAGTTTTATTTACCATTTACAATATTTCTGAAAATATTAATAAAATAATAAAAACACAGATGTGGCTTATGTTTTTTTTTTTTTTTTTTCTCAGCAATGCAGTTTTGACCCGGTGCAACATACATATTTTACATATTACATATTTTACATATTACATATTTTACATATTACATATTTTAATTTTTTTTTTTTTTTTTTTTTTTTTTTTTAGTAAAGTATTATTTATGACTGATTTAAGTCTCATGAGTTTTAAGTAACATGACTGTAACAGTTCTTTGTTCGTTTTCACTAATAATGACTCTGTACGTGTTGACTAATAATGACTCTGTACGTGTACTGAGTGATTCAGTAAGTGATTCAGAGTAACGGACTGATTCAAAACAATAACTCGTGACTCTTTTTTGAGTCTTTTATAAGTTGGTTCTTTTGAATGAATTTGTTAATGAGTCATTTTTCCCTGAGTTGAACTAGACTGTTTGTATTTGTGTATTTTTTGTGTTTGTACGATTCCTTCTCTTTAGTTCAGTTTTAAGAACTGGTTGTTGATTCCCAGCCTGTCATCTGAGAGAAGGTTCTGTACAGGAAGTCCAGAGTCTCCTCGCTTTGTGAGCGTTTCCTGTTTACTTTTGGCTTTGAGACGTGGAGTGTGTGTTATTCTGTATTTTGCAGAAACGCATGTCTGTTAGCGTTTGTATCTTCACGTGTGATGGTGTAGAACAGTGTCAAACAAGTCGAGTTTAGTCAAATTGTAGGTTTTGACCTGTAATTACAGTCAGTCTTCGTTCTCCACATGAGGAGCGTTTGAGCTTTCTTCAGTGTTTATGGCACTGTTTTCATGAGCCTGTAAAATTAGAACAGCTTTCTAATGTAAATTTTCATTGCCCTGGTTTTCTTTCCCTCTGTCTTGTAAATGATGCAGTACTGGTTTAGTCTGGCCCTGTTTTAAACCGTTTTCTTCTCAGCAAGTCGTGTTTGTAGACATCATTCTGAGCGACTGATTCTCCTCTTTTTGAGTTCTGATGGAGGTCAGAGGTCAGTTAGGGGTGAAAGGTCATAAAACAATACTCTATTTTTAGACAGTCAGTGAGTCGTTTCTGCTTCCTGCATGTTATGGCTTTATCTTTCATTTAGACCCTTACATAGAAGTACTGTGACTGTACTATGGTACGTCAGAATTAAAAAAACACTAAAAAACACTTTAATCTAAAGGCTTCTGATGAAATAATTTAAATTACATTTTTTTTTTTAAATAAATATATCTAATATGCATTTATTATTAATACCTATTTTTACAAATATAAATGTGTGTGTATATATTGTTGTTGTTGTTATTGTTATTACTATTATATTATAATAATAAAATAATAACATAATAAAATAATAATAAAATATACTGTAATAATAACAAAAAATACTTTCTACTATTAGAATAATAATACACAATTTTATATATATTTTATATAATAATCATAATAATTTAACTTTTTTTATTTATCTAAAGGCTTCTAATGACAATTTAAATGAGTTCTTTAGACACATTTTTTAAATAAATAAATCTAATATGCATTCATTATTAATAATACATATTTTTGCAAATATAAATATCTGGTTTATTATTATAATAAATTATTATTACAGTTGGGATACTTATTAATAGTTGGGAATCGGGATTATTTTTGTATAATAATAATTTAACATTTTTATCTAAAGGCTATATATATATATATATATATATCTCTCTCAATAAAATCTTTATTTATTATTATTATTATTATTATTACAATAATAATGCACATAATTTATATATGTATATAATAATAATAATAATAATAATAATAATAATAATAATAATAATAATAATAATTTATATAAATATATTAAATATATTTTATACTTTTTTTTTTTTTTTTTTTTTTTTTTAATTGTTTCACATCTTTCACATCATTATATAATTTTTCCATTTGTTTTATTTCATACTTTTGATCTTTTTAGTAGTACTCTAAAATGTGGATGTGTCCAAACCTTTAACTAGTAGTGTGAACTGTGGTACTAAATGCTAGTGTTCATTTGAGACTTTGTACTGTTTATGGATATAATGTGTATTCATATGATTGAATATTTAATATGTTCCTTCTCTCTTCCTTCTCAGAACAGTTATTAGTGTTGTTGTTTCTCTATAAAATCAGCTTCTGAGAATAATTCACTCATTTATCATTTCTGACAGCAGTGTCTCTCATATGTGCGCGAGTGTGTTTGTCCCAGAATGCACCAGCAGGGAAATGCTCTTTTATAGCATCTCAGCAGCAGATTTTCCACAGCAAACGGCTCTATTTTCAGTAACTTTTGCTTTTTATTTCCATGTGGCCATCACTGTTGACAGAACCAGAATGATTGCGGTCAGTCTGAAGATGTTTGTTTGTGTGACCACTGACACTTTTGCATAAGTTGTATGTCGTTCTGTTGTAATGGAAACTCTTTTGTTTCATCAGGAATCCTGATGTACTGCTCCAAAATATGAGCTTCCTTTAGTGTTATCTGACAGAAACCTGTTTCAGTGCGGTATCAGATTGTGTGCGTGTCTGATATCAGCGTCTGATTTGTGTTTGTGTGGTCCTGATTCAACTGGTGTGTGTTTGTTTGTGTGGTTTCAAGTGGTGAAGGTATAATTATATGATTAGGAATCAAATAACATGTTGTGAATGTTTCCTCGTGTGCAGTTGTAGTTGTTTCTCTGTTCCAGTTGAAATGGAAACATCAGATAATCTCTGAGATTGATCTTTTGATTTTTGACACGTTTGAGAAAACCTGCAGGTTCTTTTAGACCATAATGGAACACTTCAGCTTTACTTTAGTCATGTTTAAAGGAGCTCAGCTTAATGCTCACGTTCGCGTTTGAGCGTTAAGCTCAACTTCCATTAGAATTAATTAAAAACGCTCACTCTGCTCCGCACCAGTGGACACGCACTGTTAATGTGGCGCGCGTCTGGAGGAAGAGAGAACGCGCACAGAGCTGAAAGGGCTTGAATGAGGCGCGTTTGGCTTTAGATAAAACTACTAGAGGATATAGCGCTGAAATATCATTACCACAAATGATCTTGAGTGCTTGTGGTGTGATCCGCACTGCTGCTGCTCGCTTCAACTAGAAACCGTAAAATGGTGCTACCGTTCTGTCTCGCGGTCCGGATGGAAACAACGTTTGGCGTTTTTTGTACAAAAACATCTTTACTGTTTAAATTGTGTTCATGAACTGTTTTGAATGTAATTTGTATTGTGATCGGGAACAACTTCATTGTTATTATTACCTAATCAGAAAAAAATAATTAATTATTTGAAGTAACTGCGTGAAAATTGAAAGCCGACGAAAGACGATGCTGGCTGAACATCGTGATGTCTTATTACTCACCCACATGTTGTTCCACACCCGTAAGACCTTCATTCATCTTCAGAACACAAAATAAGATATTTTTGATG
Organism: Mylopharyngodon piceus; assembly: GCA_039654765.1. NCBI lineage: Eukaryota > Metazoa > Chordata > Actinopteri > Cypriniformes > Xenocyprididae > Mylopharyngodon > Mylopharyngodon piceus. The sequence continues at coordinate 4,081,223 of CM077450.1, read as the reverse complement.
AAATCCGATGGGTCAGTGAGGCCTCTATTGAGAGCAAGTTAATTTACACTTTCAATGCCCAGAAAAGTACTAAAAACATATTTAAAACAGTTCATGTGAGTACAGTGGTTCAACCTTAATATTATAAACAAAATAATGACTTTTCAACAATATCTAGTGATGGGCGATTTCAAAACACTGCTTCATGAAGCTTCGAAGCTTTGCGAATCTTTTGTTTCGAATCAGTGGTTCGGAGCGCGTATCAAACTGCCAAAGTCACGTGAACTATTGAAATTTCGAAACACTTATGACGTAACGAAGCCTTGTTTACTGAAATCATGTGACTTTGGCGCTCCGAACCAGTGATTCGAAACAAAAGATTCGTAAAGCTTCATAAAGCAGTGTTTTGAAATCGCCCATCACTAGATATTGTTGAAAAGTCGTCATTTTGTTTTTGGCGCACAAATAGTATTCTCGTTGCTTTATAATATTAAGGTTGAACCACTGTAGTCACATGATCTGTTTTAAATATGTCTTTAGTAGCTTTCTGGGCATTTAAAGTGTTAATTGTCTTGCTGGCCTCACTGAGCCATCAGATTTTATCAAAAATATCTTAATTTGTGTTCTGAAGATGAACGAAGGTCTTACGGGTGAAGAACGACATGAGGGAGAGTAATTAATGACATTATTTTCATTTTTGGGTGAACTAACTCTTTAAGGATTGCTTGAGCCAGTGTTGTCAAGCAATCCTTAATATAAAAAATTAACAAAATAATAACAACAACAAACAATACTAATATATAATTTAAAATAAAAGAATGTGTGTGTGTGTGTGTAATATATATATATATATATATATATATATATATATATATATATATGTATATATATGTATATATATATATATATATATGTATATATATATATTATTTTTTTATTTTTTTTTTAAATTTCCAGTCTGAGCATATGCATGTTTCTCCTTTCAGTGGATTTTCTGATTTAAGATGTCTACATGAAACAAATGTCCCATTAAATCAGTTGTGAATTGGATTTGTCTTAAACTGAATCGGTTTGCAGCGTTTCCATGACACAATACTAATGGAAATATTGACTGACAAATTCAGATTAATATGCAAACACAAACGACAAATGCAGCATGTTGAGTTTCAGATGTAGCACAGTTGTGTTGTCCTTTGATTAATTGACCACATAAATCATCTGTAATTTCATGTAATTTCACATATGCTAATGAACTAGAGGCCACGTGTTTTCTCTCGACTCAATCTGTTTGACTCTGTGTTGAATAGACACTCTGCTCTTCTCTGATCTTCGTCTGTGAGACGCAGACAGTGTCTTTTGTGAGAATATGTTCAGTATAACCATTATGTGAAGACATTAGTGACAGATATTTCAGTAATGATGAGCTTTTTTTGAATGTCTGTCATCCAGTGAAGAGTCAGTATAGTTTGCGTGACTGTATCGTCTGGCGTTTTTTATTTGCTCTGTTTGTTTGCGTAGATGCGCCGACACACGCGTGTCTTATGTGTGTTTTGCGTGTGTATTTTTCCACTGACTGACGCTTCCCTTGAAAGCTCACTGTCAGTCCTGAAGAGATGGGTGGATGATGACACGTGTGTGACACGCTGCTGGGTTAAAGGTCAGGTGTGTGCCCTAGGCATGGGTTGACAATATAAATGTAAAAATCCCAAGTTGTCCCAAGAATCAATCTTTTAGTCTGTGCTGTTTTCAGTTGATGTGTGAACAAAACTTCTTTAAACATTATTTGTAGCTCCTGCCATCCAATAATCACAATAAGCTTTTGATATGAAACGAAGAATCAGCTTTCAAATCCTGTCAGTTTTATTGTGATTGAATGGATGTTTTTGTGTCTCTTTAATGTGTGGTGAGTGACAGATCGCTGTATCGCCTCAGTTGAACCGATCTTCTCTTCCTTTTTACTACTAGTTACAACAGCAAATAAATATGAATGAACATCAGAAGGAATGTTGAAAAAAACAGTAGAACTTACTGAAATGAATCATGTCTCATGTAATTGATCAATCAGTGTTTCAACCGCGGAAAGACGTCAATAAAACAGCTTGAGAACAATAATATCACGTCACATTTACCTCAGAAAAGCCGTTCAGTGACAATAAACTTGATATTTAACTAAAAAAAAACTCTAGAGAGGAGCATTTTGATACATATATGCACTATATTACATATTCATTATATTTTTACCTATACATTTAACCTGTTGCTAATGATGTTGTTCCTTGTTTAATAAATCTGTCATGAAAATGTTTTTATTACAGCCGCTTGTTAAATAATAATAAATATATTTCAACAATGAACTGGTGTAGAAACATAATTATATCATTGTTATAATATAAAAATTGCTTTATGTGCAATTTAAATGTTTGTATGCAACTCAGTATTTGAGTGTTAATTATTCTAAAAATTATATCTCAAAATAAATAGCAATTGAATGTAATAATTTGAACTTGGGTGTTAATTTTAACCTGTGATATTATAGTAATGTACCGAATGACAGAGTTCCCTGTATATTATACAGGTTTAAAAAGATTTCGAAAGATTTTTTTTCTTAAGAAAAATTGACGGACTGTACCTGATATACTGTATATTCAAATGATTCAACATTAAATCAAATAGAGATTAGAATTGAATCAAATCAAGTGTTTGTGAATCAGAAACGAATTGTGAATCTGTGTCAACAACTAATCACCTGAACATCTATTTTTTTTTTTTTTAAATGGAACAGCTTGAAATTTAACCTTTAGACATATGCAAACATATTTTTTTATTTATGTTTTTTGTTGTATCATATTTGATTCATCAGGGCTCATATAGTCTGATGTAGTGAATATGAAGGGGAAAAAAAAGGTCAGTTTTATTCAGAGACTCAAAGTGAGCAAAAATATGCTGCAGATGCTGATATTATATGATGAAATTCTGATGCTTGTAATGTAAATCAACTAGATCTTTATAACAGTATGGCAGATACTGACAGAAAATGATATAAATATCAATATTTGCCAATAATGTCTTGGTAAGATGACCGTTTTATGATCAAAGCTCTGTAGTTTTAAAACATAATGCAATGCAATACAATGATGATTGAGAGATGAACAAATAAACTTTCCTCAAAAGCCTGATGATCATATTTGATACTCATGATTTTTATAATGATTTCTGGATAATCAAGTAAAATGAAGTTGCTTCAGTCCAGTTGAAATATTACTAACAATATCAAAGTTATTCTTACATTTACTTGATAAAAATCAGTGCAGGTTTCACAGAAGAAAGACACGAGCTGAAGGAGGATGTTTGTACAATTACACTTAAAGATTTTTACTTGATAAAACAGTCTAAACTATCAGTTAGAATGTAGTAGATTGTGTGTGACAGGCTTATCAGATCATGTTGATCATTTAGTGGCTTTAAAAATATGCATATCAAATATGCATACAGTAGGCTTCATATTTGAAGTTCCCTGCTGCTCGTGTGTGTCCGTGTTCTGGTGTAATCATTCTGTCAGTGTCTGAAATGAGTGTGTAATTCAGCAGGACGCTCTTACAGTAAGTGAGGGATGTTTGTTTAAAGTAAACCTCGTCAAACCGGCTCACCGCGAGCTCCTGTTGCCTGGAAATGTGATTCAGACCGCGGCGACTCCAGAACGTCGTCCATGTCTCCATTCGTGTTCAGAGGGGCGTTTGTCAAAGGTTCGACTCTGTTTGCCGTAATGCATCGCTGGTCTTCCAGGAAATGCTGAAGTTTCCACTGTATTTGTGAGAGATTGCATGTAAGGAGTTTGAATCAGACATACAGAAGATGTTTTATCTGTTTCAGCTGTGATCACACCAACTGACGCTGATGTTAGTGTTGTCAAAAATCGATATTAAAAAATATGCTAAAAATTTCAGCTCGTGATCAAATGTTTTCATCTTCTCAGAGCAATAAATAATAAATGCAACAACTCAATCTTTGCATGCGCTGCCTGCGAGCGAAGGCAATGTGCGCCAGTTACATTTTCATATTTGCATAATGTTTGTAAACCTGGTTTCACAGAAACTCAAGGATTTTCTGCACTTTTTCACCCATATAAACGCTTGAGTTTGAAGACTTGCAAGTGAAGCTATTAAGTCACAAGTATTGTAATTTTACTACTGTAAGTAGTAAGTAGTAGTAGTAGTAGTAATAGTAATAGTAATAATAATAGTAATGATAATAATATTAGTATATTATTAATAATATATGATTATTGATAATAATATATAATTATTATTGATGATAATAATAATAATAAAAATAATAATATATATTGAAGTAGTTGTTGTTGTTGTTGTTGTATATTAATATATCATTATCAACAGTAGTAGTAGTAGTTGTAGTAGTAGTAATAATAATAATAATATTATTAGTATATTATTAATAATATATCATTATCAACAGTAGTAGTAATAGTAGTAGTAGTAGTAGTAATAATAATAATAATAATAATAATAATAATATTAGTATATTATTAATAATATATCATTATCGATAATAATAATAATAATAATAATAAAATATGTAGTAGTAGTAGTAATAATAGTAATAGTAATATTAGTAATAGTAGTAGTAGTAGTAGTAGTAGTAGTAGTAGTAGTAGTAGTTGTTGTTGTTGTATATTTATATATCATTATCAACAGTAGTAGTAATAGTAGTAGTAGTAGTAGTAGTAGTAGTAGTAATAATAATAATAATTATTATAATAATAATAATAATTAATAATAATAATAATATTAGTATATTATTAATATATCATTATCGATAATAATAATAATAATAAAATATGTAGTAGTAATAATAGTAATAGTAATATTAGTAATAATAGTAGTAGTAGTAGTAGTAGTAGTTGTTGTTGTTGTTGTTGTTGTTGTATATTAATATATCATTATCAACAGTAGTAGTATATTATTAATATATCATTATTATCAATAATAATAATAATAATAATATATAGTAGTAGTAGTGATAGTAATAGTAATAATAATAGTAGTAGTAGTAGTAGTATATATTATTAATAATATCATTATTATCAATAATAATAATAATAATAATAATAATAATAATAATAATAATAATAACTTTCATTTTATTACATTCAGAAATAATATAAAATACCGGAAAATAAAATGAAACATTAACATTTACAAACATCTAGACACTATAAATATAGTTATTTATATATTATTAAATATATTATTAAATATATTTTAGTTCACTTTACTCCCCAACAAATCCTTTAAATTAAATGGTATTCAGAATGAATGAAGTATAAAATAAACAAACTACATATGGCATTCATTATAAACAGCATTTAGATTTTCTTTAATTTTGTAAAAAAAAAAATCTGAGTATTTAAAGAAAATGCATACAAAGATTTTTAGTGACTATAAAGTCATATTCAGTAACTTAATCGACTCAAACTCGTTGCAAAAGACTGAAGACTTGGACTCCAGCTTAACGACTGAAAAATAGTTATACCAGAGTATTCTTTGAAGTATATGTTACAGCACTATGGTATCTCTTAAAGTACCATGGTATTCTGATCTGATCAGCTGTTCTGTCTGTGAGGATCATGTGTGTCTATTTCATGTGTTTCTCTCTGGTAAGGTTTACGACCGTAATAAACAGTGAGTGATTATGGAGCCGTATGAAGGTAAAGGGCAAGTGGAAATTAAAGAGCTGGACGGAAATAGCAGCATTATTTTTCCAGAGCTCAAACTCTAGTTTCATCTAGAAGCAGCACATGTCTGTCATCTCCCTCTGAAAGCACCTGTTATCCCAGCAGCGCACGCTGTTGTTCTGCCGTGTTTAGCGCACTTCACTCCACTGTCCTTTTAAAGGCATTCTCACGGCGCTCCTGAAATATGTTTGGCTAAATCTGAGCGCGCTCTGAATCCCTGGAGGGAGTGTAAACTAGGCCGGATCTGGTGGAGAACCGCACGGGTTCCTCACGGACACACGCTGGTATTTATATCAGGCCTCCAGTGGAGATCCCTCTCTAATTAACTGCAAATTAACTTTTGATAAGCTGAGGGAGGATGGACGTGTGCGTGGTGTATTTAGGTTGAGCTCAGTCCTACTTTAGCTCATTTGACTGATGTCACTCCCTGTTTTACCGGAGATTCGCGGCTCAGATCTCGTCTCTGAACCTGTCCTCGCTGCACATGATTTGATGTCACTATTATGCAAAATTCACTTTTACATGGTCGATTGATCGTAAATGTGTATCGGCAGTACACTGTAAAAAGTAATACGCTATATCTACTGCATAACATTTTGGCAACAGATTACAAGCAATATTATTAATTAAATTCAACAAATAGAACGGAGTTAGAGTTAATCAAATGAATTACTGTCAACCATTTAAAATGAGTAAAACGTAAGTAAAATTTAAACTAAAATATCTGAATAACAGACGAACGTCAAAGATGAATTAAGAACTCTTTATTTTTTTTATTGCCAACATTGAAGACACCTGATGATAACAAGCAGAATCACTGAAGGAAAGAGAAACACAAGAATTAACAGAGGTTTAGATGTTGATGTTGATTTTATTGACAATGTTTGATCGCCATTATGGTGCTCAGTGTTTCATTTAGTTGGGCAGTTTGACTCTATGCTTTTTATGTCAGTTTGTGGTTTTTGTAATGGTGTTTGCTAATTTTGCACATTTTAAATGATTGACTTTTAAGGAATTAATTTGATTAATTCTAACTCAATACTTATATGTTGAATTTAATTAATAATATTACTTGTAATCTGTTGCTACAATTTTATTGAGTAGATAGAGCGTATTACTTTTTACAGTGTAGGGCTGCATGATTAATCGAAATCAAATCGAAATTAAGCGATTTGGCTTAGTGCGATTATGACATCGCAAAGGCTGCGATTTAATTTTTTTTTTTTTTTTTTTTTTTTCAGATTTTTAATTATGTATGTACACAGTGTGTTAGTGCACTGTAAAAAAGAATTGTTGGTTTAACTTAAAGTAAGTTACCTGTGTGGTAGATTTTCCCCTACGCACCTGACTTAAGTTTACCTGGGTCGTCTCCTAATCGATGCCCCTAAATGTCTCCTTATCGAACCTTAAATAATTTATACTCTAGCACGTCTCCTAATCGACGTTGGCTGAGTCGGTCAACGTCTTGACCCTTTTGAACACTATCACTTGGGTCTCCAGTGTTCCCTAACTTGCTGCGCAGCAATAGACCAGGCAGACTCCAGACTATTCCTTAGAATATGCTTTAATCACGGCCGGAGGACCTCATATCAATCACAGAGAATCCCACCAGCAAAAAGAATACAACAGTTTATATAGGATAGCATGGCAAAGCATTCTACAATATGATTGGTCCTTCATATGTCCTATGTTACTAGGTAAAGCAAGATCTGCCCAAATCATGTGTTTATTAGTTCATTTGTTACTCAATATCATGGGGCTATTATATTTAGATAGTTGTCTAGCTGTCCCTAAGTTTCATTTCCCCTTTTTTATATTCAGATATGATTCAGACACACACTGACTTTGGCCCAAGCCTTGGGGATATTTAGGTTTCAAAAGCATATAAATGTTATTCCTGCAAGGAATAAGAAATGTTAGTTATGATTAATTAAACTCCATCACACCTGGTAGCCTTAAAATTTTGAGTTCATTGAAATTAAAAATTTGAGTTAATACAATGAAGGCGATTGGTTTAATCAACAGAAACTCAAAATATTATGTTATCTGAACCACATTAATTATCTAAGTTGATTTGACAAAAGAAAAAATGTTGTGATAACAAATCATGAAAATAAATAATTTTTTACAGTGTGAAGAGTGATCTGTGATCAGTAGTAAATGACGCTCCATCTGGGACGCTCCAACATGCGTCAAACATACCCACTTTTCAAACATGAGAAGCGTTTATGAACCTCTTGTCTAACAAAAGACAACATTTAATAACGTGTTTTTACTCCAAACTCACTTCATAACATCAGTTGAGTGTTTGAAATAGCATTTTGATTAGTATTGCATAATAAATATACTTTATTATTATGGAAGTCCAGTATGGAACAGATGTGTTTAGTGCCGTGTTTAGTAATGCTCACTCAATCCTATTCAGGGTAAAAATAGGAAAAATAATTCTTCTCTCTGAAGAACTTTGAGGGAAACATATAATCAATGTTTTTCTCCAGTGTACAGAAGTGTACAGGGTTTTTTTTCCCCGCAGTGGATGCATAAGAGGCACATATTTCATATTAAATACATGGACTCCATTTTTGATTTTGCATACCTTCTGACAAAAATAAAGAAATTACTGTCACAGATTTTTATCATATAATATTTTATAATAAATCCTTAGACCTTTTTAATTATTTAAAGTCATTGGCTGCTTGCATGTTAACAGGTAACCCTGCATTTTTTCATACATATATTCAAACAAATACAAATACAAATTTCATACAAATTTTCTGTAAAATAAAAATATTATTATTTGCTAATTATTATAGTTATATTTATCATTTAATACTCTTTTTTTTAATAATAAAAGTTATTACAATAGTAATATTTCTAGTTTGTTTTAATATATTTATTTAGTAATAATAATAATAATAATAATAATAATTAATAATAATAATAATAATAATAATAATAATTAATATTATTATTATTATTATTATTATTAGTCAAATTAATATATTAGCGCAATATTTTGGGCCAAAACTGTGCAGACCTTCAAACAAGCAAAACAAACCTGGTATTGTTTATAATTTTTTCATTTTTGTTATTTAAATCGCATTTTAAATCGCAAATCACAATTTTATCCAGAAAAATCACAATTAAATTTTTTTTTCTCCAAATCGTGCAGTATAGTCGGCAGTGTGTGTCCACAATCACCGTATATTGGTAAAAATCCATCCACTTTGTTTTTTTTATGTTGTAAATCATAAACGGTGTCTCAAAATGAATCGTTTGCGGTTTCTATAGAGCTTCTGCAGCCCTGCCCCTTTTCATTGCTATGCTTGTTGTGTTCTGTCTTCCGGTTTGTATTTCCACAGCATGAAGGTAAAATCTTACGGGTTTATGAATGAACCACTATACAGCTATGATCAGCTGTTCCTCCATCTTGGTTGAGCTTTCAATGTTGTAAGCTGATTGGTTAGTTCTTGTCACATGACCTGCGGTGCGCTTACGGTGTTCTGAAAAGTTGAGTTTTTTTTCATCTAGATGCGGCGTAGAAACGCCTGGCAAAAAACGAGCGCATCGTAACACGAGCATCGTGAAGGCGTGGTTCTCTATTGTGAGTTGCACATCTACATTTAAAATAATAAACTTGAGTGCGCAAAAGACGCAACATATGAGCGGCCCCTATCTTTTAAAAAACGTGTGAATGGCCCTGAATGGGAGAAAAAAGCGCGTTTACATAGAAAATTAAGGAAAAGAAGCGCAGTGGAATGTAAAAACGTGTTCTGTGGAAACGCCCCCATGCTGTTTCTCCTCCTAAATACGTTAATAAATCGCACTGGGGTGCATTTCCCAAAAGCATCATTACCCAACTATGGTCGCCAGTTTCGTTGAAAATTGTTGGTAAAGACGGAACTTGCGACCACAGTTGGCTTTGGGAAACACACCCCTGAACAATTAATTCGTGATTTGGAGCGATCTGATTGCATCTGTTCTCGAGTCAACAACTCACTGATTCAAATGATCCAGTCAGAGTGAATCTCCAGTTAATGATTCACTGAATTCACGAGTCTGACTCAAAATGAGCCGAGAACGGGAGATCCTCAGAGCTCGAGTGTGAGTGCGACTGATGCCGCGAAAGTAAGTTACTAATGCCGAATTTTAGGATTTGTTATTGTAAATGAAAATCATATTTGGGTCACGACTGTCAGTTGTTTGTGAACTAAATCTGCTGTAAAAGGGCGATGTTGACACTTGTGGATCACCGCCTGAAGGGTAGGCTTTAGGTAAAAACTAAACATAACGTTAAAGTAATAAATTAATGCCCATGCATCTTCCCCGCTGCCCCTGAAGACACTTAATGTGCGAGTGTGAGAGTGTGAGAGTGAGTGTGTGAGCGTGTGTGTGTGTGAGCATGTGTGGACAAAATGTAATATGTAGTAGGGCTGCTCGATTAATCGTATTTTAATCGCGATAACGATATCTGCTGTTTTCGATTGATTACAAATGATCGTCACGATATTGGCCCGCTCGTTATTTATCCTGAAAACGTGTTTTTTATACTTTCTTCTCTGTGATTTACTTAATCTGTGCAATCTGGCAACTCTGTGCACGCGCTCCCTCTAAATGCAGAAGAAGCGCTGATGATCTGAAAACAAACATGTGTGCTGGAGTTTAGCGATCTCCACAGCGAAATTCTGCTTCAGTGAAAGTGTCATACAGCCAGTCTTTGTTTCTTCACAAGCCACTTGTGCTATTTGTGTGACTAAATCTGCCATGATCAAACCTTCAGCGATGAATTTCAACAAATGCAACATGGATCTCCACCTTACTGTTTGCAGAACAAATGCACTTTTGCAACCTATGTGACAATTCAGTCGGGAAAATGAACATAATTTGGAATTATTGGAAATAATATTGAGTTTCACCGTTTTATCTTTTGAAGATAACGTTAAGCTTTTTCTTTATAACGGTTTTTATGGGAGGAAAACACTTAACGTGCAATTAAACGAATTGCGTTCATATTCTGGGCTCATCTGCTTTGCTGTACATAGTATGGTTTATTAGTATGATGTTTACTGAGGTTGGTCTGTTAATATTACTGTCTTAGTACATTAAGCCACGTTAAGCGTTTTTCACGTTAAGCATTTTAGAATGTCCCTAGCCAGGGACAGTTTTATATATCAAAGACCATCGTACTTGCTTTAGGAATTTGCATGGCAATCTGAATCTGTGGTTTGTCTCATTTGCAAACGAATTGTGTTGCTTTAAAAATCTAATGTGAATACAGATTACAAAGCGCTCAGCAAAACCATGTGTTTTGTATTGATTTACCATCTAACGAAGTTATCATAGTTGGTTAAATGAAGTCGGTGTGCCACCTACAGGCCTTTTGGGTGAAGTGTAGGTTGGTAAAGAACGTGCAAAAATTGCCATAACTACATTACCCTTTTTGATAGAATAATCGTGATTAATAATTAATAATTGTGATTATAATTTTGAGCAATTGAGTTTAACCATTATCGTGCAGCCCTAATATGTAGGTCCCCATGAGGAAAACGGCTTATAAATCACACTAAAGGATGTTTTCTTGAAAATGTAATGTTTCTTACAGGGTTGGGTCAGGGTTATGGGATAGAATGTAATGTTTGTACAGTATAAAAGTCATTATGTCTATGGAGATTCCTCATAAAACCCAAAAACCCAACATATGTGTGTGTAACTACAGGCCATATTTAGAGTCCAGTCTCTGTCTGTCTCTCTAATGTCAGGGTTCAGTGTGTGTGTCCTTATATAGTCTTGTGCAGTGGGTAGAGTATGTTTGTGTGTGTGTGAGAGTGTGTGTGTGTGGGGGGGCTCAAACCCCACATTCACTCTTTATTCATCTGATCAGAAGTTCACTGATGCTCTCAAACACACCTGTAATTAATCTCACCACAGAAGTGACTGTTTCGAGCAGTATAATGGTTGTAGTTGAGCTTTATTCGTTCACTTATGTACAGTATTTCAGTTATTAGTTTCATCGAGATGCTTTATTTTTTGTTAATGTTGAATTAGATAAAGACAGGTCGTTATGATGGTCCAAACACGGCCCTGAACACTCATGATGAAACACTGATACATCACTGTACCGCGGTACTGAATGTCTTACTGAATCCGTCTCTTTCCTCTTTCAGCCGGAGAACCTGCAGAAGACGTGGCTGCGGGAGTTTTGCCAGGTAAGAAACTCTTGATATTCCTCATGTTTCCCATCGAAAACCAGTTCGAATGGATGTCTGGGTTTCACATGATGTCCGTACATCACATGATTATTTTCATTCAGTGATGAACTCCTCCTGGATCATTTAAAAAAAAAAAAAAAAAAAAAAAATAAATAAATAAATATATATATATATATATATATATATATATATATATATATATATAAAATGCATAGAAGAATATTTGGAGTTCATTATGCAGGATTTTAGTTGTTGTGTTCATGTGTTTCTATTAGAGATGGAGTGACATGTCATTGCTGATCTCATGGAAGACTCATTTACTAATCAAACCCTCGGCTTTGACCTGCTGTAACTCCAGGACTGATTTTACCTGTATTTACCTGTAGAAGACACTCATTTACCTACTCATGCTATTTACCTGTTTGTTTTGACTGACAAAAGAAATTACCCACTGACATTGTGTCTTCTGTGTGTGTTTTTATATACAGTACTGTGCAAAAGTCTTTTCACCCCAAAAATAGTTTTAAGCCAGTTATTTATATCTTTTGCTGTAGTGTGTCAGTAGGAAATATCACTTTACATTTCCAAACATTCCTTTTGCCATTAATTGTAATAATCCAGTGAGATTTTTGAATACACAAGGAGTCTGACAACAGCTGGTGCTCCACATGGAGATCTGATCTCACCATCATCGAATCTGTCTGTGATTACATAAAGAAACAGAAAAAACTGAGACAAACTAAATCCAGAAGAACTGCAGCAACGTCTCCAAGACGCTTGAAGAAACTGACCTGCAAAGCTACAGTAAGAGTTTAAGGCACTTGTGTACAAATGCTGTAAAGTGAGGATGCTTTCAAAAATAAATAAATAAATAGATTTTATCAATTAACTTCTATTAACTAAATCAAATCAATATTTGGTGTGACCATCCTTTGTGTTTAAAACAGCTTTTGTTCAGGTACACTTGCGCATTGTTTTTCAGGTAGCTTTGCAGGTTGGTTTCTTCAAGTGTCTTGGAGACGTTGCCGCAGTTCATTTGTCTCAGTTTCATCTGTTTCTTCATGTAATCACAGACAGATTTGATGATGGTGAGATCAGATATCCATGTGGAGCACCGGCTGTTGTCAGACTCCTTGTGCATACAAAAATCTCACTGGATTATTAAAATGAATGTTTGGAAATGTGAACTGATATTTCCTACTGACACACTACAGCAAAAGATATAAATAACTGGGTTAAATCCATTTTTTTGGGGTGAAAATACTGACGTGCCTTAGACTTTTGCACAGTACTCTGTGTGTGTGTGTGTGTGTGTGTGTATGTATGTATATATATATATATATAAAGTGCTGTCAAAATTAGCGCATTAACGCATGCGATTAATTTTTTCAGTGTATTATTATATATAGTATATTTAACGCAATTAACGCAGCATCCATTTTTTAACATAATTTGGCGAGCGTTACATTATATGATCACGCTTTTATTGTAGCAAATTCTTTTAAACCATTCAAACGCCTCAAGACAAAAGAGAATGCGCTGTCTGTGAATGTCTTGTCTGTGTGACACACACGACTCGTGTGCACAGAAAGACGCGTTTTAAAAGTTATTTTTTAAAGCCTAATAAATGTTGAAATTGATAGCTTTTAGTTATACTGTAATGATGAATGTCTATAATTAATGTTTAAAAAAAATCAATTTCATAGAAACATCAGTACTAGTATTAGTATCAGTGATACTGGCCTTTATTCATAAAAAGATGCCATTAAAATATACTGTAAAAAATATACTGTATACTTTAAAATATAATATCTCATGGCAGTATAGTGCTGCCAAAGCATGTTAAAGTTATTTGTTTAAATATATATGAATGACAGTCTGAAGTGATGCTTCCTGAGCAGAATGATTGATTTGAGTATTGATTGTATTGATTTCTAGTTGTATTGATTGCAGAGGCTTTAACATGCGAGTGCTGATGCTTCTGTTCATGTTCAGATTGAAGCTCTGTTGTGATAGTAACAGTAATGGGCTGTTGGGAGTGTGTCATGTGATCGTGTGTGTGTGTGTTCGGGGAAGGCCTGTAAACTGGCAAGCTTGAGCTCCAGTGACGTCATGGAAAGCTGCTTTATTTTATTCTCTCTCTCTCTCTCTTTTGTAGGTTTGCACACATCACATCAGCAGATAGTTGTGTAGTTCGGTGCTAAGAAACCCTGAGACACATTAGCTACGTTTACATCCATCTATTTTTATGCGATTTTTGGGATATTGCATAAAAAATGCTGGATGGAAATGCAAAGATGTGCATAAATTCTAAAAATGCGCATAAACAAAATGTGCACTCAATGAAGGTGGATAATTGTTTTATCCGTTAAGAAAACGTGTGTAAACTTGGATAGAAACAAATTTACTGTATAAATCCTTTGATCCACAAAAAAACCTCAAGGGACTTTGCCTGTGATTGGATAACTGGACTAACCAGCAGACCAATCACATCACAGCATCTCAAATGTTGGTTTGGTGGTTCAGAAACGCCTGAGTCAAAGTCTGTCATCAGAATGATTTGGTTTAATTCCCTCCAGAAGCATCTCACACGATTGTGTTCCCAAACACCAGCATCCGAACGCAAGAGAACATGACAGCGTTTATTGCGTTTCGTCTGCCGCTCTCATTTAACACAACTCATTTATGATGCAGGAAAAAGAGCCCGATTGCAGCAACTTCCATTTTTATTACTGATATTTTGAGCCAGTTTCCCAGCCAATAACATGAGTAATATGTAATATATTTAATCTCTGGACACTGTGACTGTAATAATGGTGATGATAAATGCATCTGTAATGTTGACAGAGCATCAGACGCTTCATTTAAATCAGCAGAAGCTCATTCACAGTGATCTGCCGTTATTTGCTCTTTAAACAGATGAAACAGCTCTCTTCAAATATTATAAAAAAGACTGTAAAGACGACAATATCAATATTTCATAATTATGTATATATGTGTAGTGTGACTCCTGCTGTTCAGTAGGCGTTCAGTGGCTTGCTAATATTTATTTTGTGTTCAAATCTGCTTCTGAATGTATGTTTATGCAGTCTTAAACTAACCTAAATTACTCTTGATATTAGTGTCTCATTCTCAAGGAGTGGAGACACTTTCTCTCAACCACACACACACACACACACACACACACACACACACACACACACACACACACACACAGTTTAACGAGTTGTGACAGGTGTGGTATTAATAGCTGTTTAAAGTCGGCATGAAACGAGTCTTTTCTCCACTATTGTGGGGGGTTGGGCTTGATTTTGTCTGTGAGGAATTGATTGGATGGTTTGCTATTGGTGGATCTCATGTGAGTGACAGGTTGCCCTGCCCTCATCATCAGAGAAGAGAAGAGATGTCGCTGCAAGAGGGAGGGGAAGTTATTCTGATTCAAGATTATGAGACACATGAATTTAAAAACAATAATGATGTGCACCAATAAATCATTTAGAATAAACACTGCAATATTCCATAAAAAACAACAACAATTGTCCATTTTGATTTCATGGTGAGTTTGAACACCAGTAATAAACATGTCCAGCTCTCTCTCACACACACTGTAGCTCTGAAAACACTTGGATCCACTAATCATGCGTCTTTGAGCAGGAGGCATTCAGAGGAAACATCAGGCCACCGGCTGATGGAAAATCTGAAGTGTTATTGCTGCACATTGACTTTTATTTGATTTGGCTTTTAGTCTGAATAAAGCAGGTCTGGAGTGGAGTGGATCCTGACGCCTGGCTCAGACCCGGATCTCGCCGCCTCTCGGGCCTCACAAATCCTGCCCGACAGTGATCTATACTCGGCCCTGCGGCCGCAGCCTTGACCCTCCGGTGCCTGCGAGTGCCGTAATTCACTGCCGTATGGATTTTTCGCTTACAGGTCGACAGCCTGATCTCTGTGGCGGCACTTGTGGAAGTGTCTCAAAGTGTTGAACGTGACCAGACAGTCCCTTAACAGCGTACACACAGACTCTGAAGTCTGCTGTTGTTACTCCTGAAGGCTATGAGTGATCATATAGCTTCTGCTTTCCTGTAGGAAAGGAAACACTAGAGCTGAGCGATTAATCGAATTGAGCCTGAATCAATTGCCTTTCCTTAAATCGAAATGGGCGATTCTTATTTTTTCATGGCTATTAATTATCTATTCTACATGATTTATCGGTGCACATCATTATTGTTTTAAATTCATGTCTCATAGTCTTGAATCAGAATGTCTTCCCCTCCCACTTGCAGCGACATCTCTTCTCTGATGATGAGGGCGGAGCAACCTGTCACTCACATGAGATCAACCACAACTTTCCAATCAATTCCCCACAAACAAAATCAAGCCCCGCCCTACATTTGTACGTCGTTTTACTCTGATATACGGCACTATAGGGAAGAAAAGACCAGCGCAACTTCCCTTTCATGACGACTTTAAATGTTTAGTAGTTTTAATAGCTTGTGGAAGTGCATTACGACATAGTTTATCTTATTTATTTCTATTTATTATTATTATTTATTATTTTATATTATTTAGCATTTTTATATTGTTCTATTCTATTATTATAATTTTTACATGCGTGTATATTTATATTTATATATTTAATTTTATTTGATTGGTATTTTTAATGTAATTTTTATTTATTCTACTTTTTACTTTTTCAGCATCACAACAGTTTATCTTATTTATTTTGTTCTAATTTATTTCTATTTATTATATATTTTTTTTTATTTTGTATTTTTATTTTATATTATATTTTTTACATATTTAAATGTGTATTTATATTTATAAATTACATTTTTTTTATTAAATTATTTATTATTTTACTTTTAATATTTTATTTGTTTTTCAGTTGTATTATATTTAATCTTCAAGAAAATCCAGCAGTGCTTCCCATTAATTGCCTAGTTTAAGCTGTCCTGCCAGTGTTTCATAATGAACTGAAAATATTTTTAAACTTCTCATAATAACACAAGTTCTCTAACATTGTTTTGCGCAATTGCTTTGGCAAAAGGCTGCGATTTAATAGTCTGTTGACTATCTGTCAAATGCATAAATATAAATGGATGATGAGAAGAAACTGATTCATGCTTTTCTCTCAGATCTGTTATATTTCAGTGCTCTTTAGACTTCAGCTCCAGTATGTTTCACATCTCACCCGTCTCTCTCTTCTCTTGTCTTGCAGACTGTTCAAGCACACAGGCCGCACTTTGTGGCGGTTCACTGTCAGGAAGTAGGTGGAAAGAACTACGAAGCATCCATGGCACACGTGGACAGCTTCATCAAGTAAGTCCTCATGTCCTCCTGCCTGCCGATTGGCTCGTGAGGCACGTGGAGCCGTGTGAATCCGTCAGGATTCATCAATCCATCCGCCCGCTGCATCCGGTTCTTGATCAAATAGCAGCCCCAGCTTGTGTCGCGTTTGGTTTTCAATACTGTCTCATTATTAAAGGCTGTCAGAGCTCACAGAGCCAATATTTACCCACACACCTGTGTGCTTGCACAGCACTGTTTATTCAGGAGAGCAGAAAACCTGAAGCATTGCTGACAAAGTGTCAGAAATTACTATGGAGTTAGCATAAGGGCTGTGTGAATAATCACATTTTAGTTTTGATTTTGATTTGGCTTCCAATGATTATGAAAACACGATTATTTAATTTCTTTGCAGTGGTGCACTTTTAATCCCTCCTTAACCCATAAATACATGAATGTTTTGCCAATCATTATTACATATTTGGGTCTTTAAAGGATTAGTTCACTTTCAAATGAAAATTAGCTCAAGCTTTACTCACCCTCAAGCCATCCTAAGTGTATATGACTTTCTTCTTTCTGATGAACACAATCGTAGAAATATTAATAAATATCCTGACGCATCCGAGCTTTATAATGGCAGTATGCGTTACCAAATGAGTATTAGCTGAAGAAAGTGTCTCTATCCACATCCATCCATCATAAACGTACTCCACATGGCTCCAAAAGGCCTTCTGAAGTGAAGCGATGCGTTTGTGTAAAAAAAAAAAAAAAAAAAAAAAAAATCCATATTTAAAAACGCTGCAGGTTCCCTGTCACATTTAACTTTACATTTTTAATAAGAGCCTATGACTGCAAATGGTCCAGAAAGCTCATGTCGTGTTGTTGTGGTGTTGTTGTTGTTGTCAGAGAGCTGCTGTCCAGCGACGCCATGAAGGACTTCAGCCGTGCGCGTGTCTACCTCGACAAGAACTACAAATCCCAGGAGCAGTTCACAGTGAGTCCACTGCATCACATGTGTGTTTCAGGAACTGCTGCTGTCATCAGTCTAAACGCCTCTGGTTCACGCACTGGCCACAAGGGGGCGATGCCTGTCTCCTGTTTCTCATGTGTTCAGATGGCTGATTTATTGTAGATTTACACTCAAAAGTTCAAACACATCTGCTCATTCTTTATTATTACTGTTTGTACACATTGTACACAATGTTCTCGTTTAATAATGGAGCCTTTTCAACTTTTCTGGCAATCTCAGAAGTGGAGATCATCATAGTTGTGTAAACTACAGCAAATATAGATTCATCATAGTAAAGTCACACTGGCTTTTTAAACACTATTGAAGAAGTTCACATGTATGATTCATATGAAGGATACATGTCTGTATTTGTATAAAACTGATTTCTGTAACACTTTACAACAAGGTTTCATTAGTTAACTGCTGTATATGAACTAACAATGAACTAAAGCATTTATTAGTCTTAGTCAATGGTATTTTCTACATTTTCTAATACATAATTAAAATCAAAAGTTGTCTCTTGACATTAATGCACTGTGAACTAACATGAACTAACAATGAAAATTGAATTTTACTTAACAAACATTTAACAAAGGTTAGTAAATGGTGTAAAAATAGATTGCTCATAGTTAATTCATAATGCGTTAACTAATGTTAACGAATGAGACCTTATTGTAAAGTGTCACCCTTATTTCAGTCATTTAAGCAGGAGCTTTTAGATGTTTAGGGTTTTAAGATCATGAGAAACATAAATTGAGCCGTGTGTGTCTTAATCTTTTGATTGGTCGTGTATTTTAACGATACCATGTATCACTTGCTCTTGTGTTTTCAGTTCAATCCAATTTGATTTGTATAGAGCTTATATTAGTCGATATTGGCTGATAGGATAGTTTACATTTGGAGACTAATATAAAAAATTAACCAGTTGAGATTTGCTATTAGCCATTATATATGGTTTATGTGGGTGTTTGTGTACAGGTGCAATTGGATATACAGTATGTATGATAGTTGTCAGTTATTAAGTTATTAATTTTGTGGTGATTATTGAGAATTATGAGATTTGTGAGGTTTTGCTAGTGTTGTAGAACTAGTGATGTTGTTTTAATATTGCATTACGATATTATCTTGCAGTGAATTGGCGTTCCTTTTTTAAAGCCGAAAACAACTGTATTCAGTTCAAACCTGATCATATAATGATCTGTTGCAATTCACGCACAGTACAGCTGTCATGTGGGTTCTGTGTTTATGAATGGGCCACATCTGGATAATATTAGTTTTGGGCTGTAGTCTCATATATGGTCATTTTCTTTCATCTAGCAAACATGCGATCCCATTTCATTAGTGATGTGTCTTCAGATTTATGACAGTTTCCTGCTGTCGCCACTAGATGGAAGCAGAAACCCAGGAATAAATTCAGAGTTTTAGGTGGAGAACGAAAGCTGAACTTCAGCAGGGAGATGAAAACACTCAATTCATTAGATCAGTTATTCAGGATTATAATATTTTGGCAGTTGGGTAAGTTACTCTAAAAAAGTAATTAATTACTAGCAACAGTTTAATGAGATTACTGTAATAAAGTATTGCATTACTAATTACTTTCTAAATCCCACATCAACCTCAACCAGTTGAATAATACAAGGATAGACATGAAACTGCTCTTTTAATTCTTTCAAATAAATAATATAAAGTTGTACAAATTATTCTTGAACTGACCAAAGTATTTAAAGGGAGAATGTTGCATATAAAAACATGAAAAAAACATTTTATCATTAGACATTAAATTTTGATGTTAAACCCACTATTGTTTTATCTAGAATTGTTATATAGTCTATACAGTATTTAATGCAATTATACATCAGAAGTAAATTACAGAAAAATTAAGAGTAATCCCTTACTTTACTTTTTTCAAGGGAAATTACAGGAATTAATTATTTAGTAATGAATTACACCCAACACTGCTGATACTTTAATGATCATAAATGTTATATAATGCTTAATAGATCATTCATTTACATTCCAATATGAATATATGGATAACATTTAAAATATAAATCAAACATTTATTGCAGAAAATCATGTTTTTCCTCTGTATTTGTCTTGTTTTCCAGTACAAATAAATGTTCTTAAATCAAGATGTTTAATTGCACAATGCACAATGACTGAAGATAAGAAGTTTTCTGAGATTAAAATTAAGTGAGTTTATGATTAAAACATAAAATAAATGTCTGCAAACAGGGTAAGAAAAATAATATTGTTTTCCCTTTGATTTTAGTTTATTTTTATGAGCCCACTGGCAGATATTTGTTCTCATTTTAAGCATAAACTCACTTCATTTTGATCAGTTTCTCATAAAGCAAGACTTATCTAATGTCTCTTTGCATCTTCAGTAAATGTATCTTGATTTAAGAATGTTTAGATATTTGTACTAGAAAACAAGACAGAAACTCTGAGGAAGAAAATATTATATGATACAGTCTTTGTGTTTGAGTCTGGAGTTGAATGTGCGTCTCACTTCACATTTAAACTGTAGTTTACAGTGTATCAGACAGTCAATAAATCTGCGCTCAGACAGACATGTGCCATTTAACCGGACGCACACGCTTGCATTTGTTTTGCTCGGGTAACTGTTTGTTGTCTGCTCGACCTGTCAATTTTCAGATAATGTGAGTTGAGAGAGACAGACAGTATTCGCCCTGACCTGAGAGAGAGATTGTGATCTCTGATGAAAGTTCAGTTTTTATCTTGTAATATGAAAGTTATTGGTATGTTTGTGTGCGTGTATAAACTATATATATATATATATTATATAGTGTCTATGAATCACAACCTCCATTTGTTCAGGGTTTAATATTGCAGGATAATAAATGATTCAGTTTTAAGTGATTCCTCTTGAAATGTATCGTTCTCTCTATTGGAACAATTAAGCATTAATCAGGTCAAATGATCCGTTTGTGTCTCTGCTTCTGTATTGGGTGTGTTTGAGTGACAGCCGAGGCTCCGATCGCGTGTGTTTTATCGCTCTTGTAAAGTATACGGGAGGTAAAATGTCAATTAGAGGAAGCATCCCTGATCATTCAGCCGCCGTTCACTAGTTCCACACCATTAATATTTATCATGCCGCTCTGCCCCGGGGCCCAAAGGCTCATGGGTAATGATGTGCACTAATGTCCGCCCCTTATTACCACAGCGCGTATGTGTGTGAGATATAAAGTGTTCCTGTCACAATGCGTTAAAGCCGACACGCTGTTCTTCTGCTAAAACACGATGACTCTCGCCACGACCCGCAGCTTTAATTAGGACCGCGAGAGAGACGTCATGATGTGAGCGCATTAGCGGCGCTTTTATTCAGTGATGTATAGTGTTATATGAATGATCCACTATGCATTATATATGTATAATATTTTAAATATAAATCAAACATTTTATCATATATCCAACACTGCAAAAAATGTTCTTCCTCAGTATTTTTGTCTTGTTTTCCAGTACAAATATCTAAACATTCTTAAATCAAGATACATTTAATTGAGATGCATAAGGTTAGAAGTTTTTTTTTTTTTTTTTAGATTTAGGTTTATGCTTAAAGCACGAAACAAAAATCTGCCAATGCGCTTAGAAAAAGCACCAGTGTTTTATATCCGTCTCTCAGTAATCGCGCGGGCCGTCCGTCTCTGTCTCCTGCGGATGAGTCGCGCTGACGGCTGATAACATGCTGTTATCCCTGTCCCGGGCGAGATTACGGACGTGTCAGATGCTGTCGGATGGCTGTAATGCAATCGCACCGCTGCTGTCCATGAATACTTAGACAGAGAAGAGCCCTTTTGAAGAATGACACTGGGAGGAAGTGTATTTGAGAGAAATAACACGGGATACAGATGTAGAGAAAGATTTCACTGTCTGTGTAAGTGAATGAGTGTTTGTGTGTTTGTGTGTGTGTTTGTGAGTGAGGGTAAGTGTGTTTGTGTGTGTGAGTATGTGAATGTGAGAGTGTGTGTGAGTGTGTGTGTCTGTGTGTGAGTGAGTGTGTGTGTGTGTGTGTGTGAGTGTGTTTGAGTGTGTGTGTGTGTGTTGTGAGTGAGTGGGTGAGTGTGTCAGTGTGTTTGTCAGTGTGTTTGTCAGTGTGTTTGTCAGTGTGTTTGTCAGTGTGTGTATGTGTCAGTTTGTGTGAGAGTGTGTGTTTGTGAGTGTGTTTGTGAGTGTGTTTGTGAGTGTGTTTGTGAGTGTGTTTGTGAGTGTGTTTGTGAGTGTGTTTGTCAGTGTGTGTATGTGTCAGTTTGTGAGTGTGTGTGTGAGTGAGTGAGTGTATGTGTCAGTGAGTGAGTGAGTGTGTTTGTGTGTGAGTGTGTGTGTGTGTGTATGTGTCAGAGAGAGTGAGTGAGTGTGTGTTTGTGAGTGAGTGAGTGTGTGTTTGTGAGTGAGTGAGTGAGTGTGTTTGTGAGTGTGTGTTTGTGAGTGTGTGTTTGTGAGTGTGTGTGTGTGTTTGTGTGTGTGTGTGTTTGTGTGTGTGTGTGTGTGTGTGTGTGTGTTTTGTGAGTGTGTGTGTGTGTTTGAGTGTGTGAGAGTGTGTGTTTGTGAGTGTGTTTGTCAGTGTGTGTATGTGTCAGTTTGTGTGAGAGTGTGTGTTTGTGAGTGTGTGTGTGTGTGAGTGAGTGAGTGTATGTGTCAGTGAGTGAGTGAGTGAGTGAGTGTGTGTTTGTGAGTGTGTGTTTGTGAGTGAGTGTGTGTTTGAGTGTGTGTTTGTGAGTGAGTGAGTGTGTTTGTGAGTGTGTGTTTGTGAGTGAGTGAGTGTGTGTTTGAGTGTGTGTTTGTGAGTGAGTGAGTGTGTGTTTGAGTGTGTGTTTGTGAGTGAGTGAGTGTGTGTGTGTTGAGTGTGTGTGTGTGTGTGAGAGAGTGAGTGTATGTTTGTGAGTGAGTGTGTGTGTGTTTGAGTGTGTGTTTGTGAGTGAGTGAGTGTGTGTTTGAGTGTGTGTTTGTGAGTGAGTGTGTGTGTGTGTGTGTGTTTGAGTGTGTTTGTGAGTGAGTGAGTGTGTGTTTGTGAGTGAGTGAGTGTGTGTGAGTGAGTGTGTGTGTGTGTGTGTGTGTGTGTGTGTGTGTGTGTGTGTGTGTGAGTGTGTGTGTGTGTGTGTGAGTGTGTGTGTGAGTGTGTTTGAGTGTGTGTGTGTGTGAGTGTGTTTGAGTGTGTGTGTGTTTTGTGAGTGTGTGTGTGTGTGTTTGAGTGTGTGAGTGTGTTTGTGAGTGTGTTTGTCAGTGTGTGTATGTGTCAGTTTGTGTGAGAGTGTGTTTGAGTGTGTGTGTCAGTGAGTGAGTGAGTGTTTGTGTGTGAGTGTGTGTTTGTGAGTGTGTTTGTGAGTGTGTGTTTGTGAGTGAGTGAGTGTGTTTGTGAGTGTGTGTTTGTGAGTGTGTGTTTGTGAGTGAGTGAGTGTGTTTGTGAGTGTGTGTTTGTGAGTGTGTGTTTGTGAGTGTGTGTTTGTGAGTGTGTGTTTGTGAGTGAGTGTGTTTGTGAGTGTGTGTTTGTGAGTGTGTGTTTGTGAGTGTGTGTTTGTGAGTGTGTGTTTGTGAGTGAGTGTGTTTGTGAGTGAGTGAGTGTGTGTTTGTGAGTGAGTGTGTGTGTGTGTGTGTGTTTGAGTGTGTGTGTGTGTGTGTTTGAGTGTGTGTTTGTGAGTGAGTGAGTGTATGTTTGTGAGTGAGTGTGTGTGTGTGTGTCAGAGAGTGAGTGGATTTTCTTTGATGAATAGAAAGTTCAAAAGTTCATTTATTTATTTGAAATAGAATCTTTTGTAACATTATAAATGTCTTTACTGTCACTTTTGATCAATTTAATGCATCCTTGATGAAAAGTATTATTAAATAAGCAAAAATAATCTTTTAATTAAAAAAAAGTTGTCTTAATTACAGCTGAAATATGGGCGTCTTTAAATAATTGTGTTGGACAGCAGCACTGATCTAGATTTTCATCTCTTGTCTTAGTCTTTTCTGTGTGTTCAGATGTATTCAGGTCAGGTCAGTTATCATCTCACTGAGACACTGGCCTGAACATAACCAGCTTAAAATACTGCAAACAAAATCCGGCGTCTCTTATTTCGGTACGGAGCCAGCCGAGGCCGTTTGAATGGGGCGGATGTTAGTGGAGTAATATTGTAGAGCAATAATTCTCACACACCATCAGTCAGGCTCTCCAAAACACACACACACACACACTCGCAGACGTCTGCTGAGCGACAATCGATGAATCTGCCATCAGACGTGAATTATGAGGGCGAGGCGCTGGAGAAATTTGGAGCGAAATATATACGCGGCTAATGGATTATATAGAAACAGATGCATCTGATATGAGCGGCTCCACGCTCTCATGTGGCCTCAGAGGGGAAACACGTCTGTGACACGCACACGCACGCGTGATCCTACATACACACACGTGTAAGCGCTTGTAAACTGATGCAGTGGTGTGTGTGGTCAGATTGGTTTAGTAGGGGTGAGTAAATCTCGTGTGTGTGTGTGTGTGTGTGTTTGATAATGATGTGTGCGGAGCGTGTGTCTGCCCTCGGCCCCGTGTGAGTGTGTGTAAGGGCCACAGTGAAGGTGAGGCTGTCATATCGATCTTTTTAGTGCTAAAATATGAGCCACTTTACTCTGCTCCCCAGCGCAGTGATGTGAAAAATAATAACTTGGCCCCAAATTAAAAATATTGATCGCTTAGGAGGTGTTGAGAGCAAATAAACATCCACTGAAGGATTTTTCACCCCACCCAGCCTCTCTCGTCCATCTCTCTCTCTCTCTCTCTCTCTCTCGCTCTCTTTCTGTCGGGTCAGAGATGCATTGCTGCACTGTAAACATGAACTGTGTTTGTGTTTTCCTCTGAATGTTCCTCTAGATCTGTTCCAAACCCTTGTGAGCCGCCTACTTAGACAGTATTTTAAGGCATCAAGGATGTGCTCCCAGTAATAGATGCCTTATTTTGGCCAACATCTCATGTTACAGTATCTGTGATGAAGATAATCTCACAATACAAGGCGTTTAGTGGAAAAAGTTGATTTCAGATACAATGCAAGTAAGCATATGTAAGTAAGCGTAAACATACACACACACACACATATATATATATTTTTGTGTGTGTATATATATGTGCATGCATATATATATGTGTGTGTGTGTGTGTATGGGTCATTGATGAATAAGATTTTTAAAAGTAAAAAGACATAAAGGAGATATAATTAATTTTGAAGTTTTATTAAGTGTTAACAATGAGATTATGTGGTTTTTATAATCAATTAACACTGCTTTTGTCATTTTTTTACAAGATGGACAAAAATTGTCACCAAAAAAGTCATTCGGTTTAACAAAAATTCCGGTTTTACTGAATTAAACTTTTGGTTATACCGAATGACGATATTTTCAAACAATGCTAACAGGCTGATATCTATCTAGCTATCTAGTTAGCTTGCTAGCTACCTAACAAAAGGACAATCAAACATTTTATATTTAGTACAAGTTTTTAAAATATTACAACATTTTCCATGTTTTATAGCGGTTGTACCGAATGACCTGATGTTTCGGGACATGCGTATGAGCAAGTGAAAACATGATTTTTTTTTTTTTAAATTGTTAAAAGACAGTTGGTTACTTTGCTTCATGACCATGTGGTCCTTTGCAGGTGCATCACATCCTGTCACATGATATTGACCGCATGACTTGATCCGAAATGGTCCCTTTTATATTGGTTACTCCGAATGACATCAATGAAATAATTTTTCCGGACATTCTTTCTCATAACAAAGCAACAACTTCTACACATAATTTTAATACCATTTTGCACTATGTTGATACTGTATATGATGTTATAAAATCATGCCAGAATTAAAAAAATATATACATTTATTACATTTTATGATTAAAATCACAAATTAATTGTATTGGCCTTTGGACGGTTAAACCGAATGACCTTTTGACACTTCAAAATCTTTAAAATACCTTTATATGTAGCAAAATATAATTAAAACCTTTTGGATTCATAGGTGTACTACCTTACATACTTTGGATGTCATATCTTTGTTTTTTATTATTATTAAGGCCTTTGGACAAAAAAATGACTTGTCACGTCATTGACCTACATATATAAATGTATATAATATGTGTATATGTGTGTGTGTGTGTGTGTGTGTATATATATATATATATATATATATATATATATATATATATAATATTCATATTGCAGAATATTCATATCAAACACTTAAGTTCCTGTTTCTGTTAGCATGCTGTCTTAGAAGGGTGCAGCCTATGTAGTCAGCAGACATCTCACTAGGTTTCAGACCAGAGCTGAATTAGAGCCAGATCTTTTTATGAGCGATGTCTCGTGATCATGTGGAGGGATGTTTGAGCGCATCACTGCCACTCGCTCATCATCTTCTGCACATCTGCTCCTGACTTTTGCTATATCCTTGCAGTAACGGATGAGCTGCCAGCGGCCCATCAGACATGTGAGAAAACAATTGGCACAAGGTTAATTTTATTGCTTGCTCCATGCATTTGTGAGCAGCAGGGAAGCGTCCGTGGCCCACGGCCTGATGAATGGCCTTCCTGTGCCGACGGGAATTAAAATGAGGCCATGTAAAGGGAAACCTGCCTCACTGTCCTGAAATGAACATGAATCCGACACAAACACAGCCAAAACACCATTAAGACACTTAAAAAGCGTGAATGTCACTCTTTATCAGAGCAAGTGTCTGTATGTAGGCTCAAATGCTGTTAGGTTTATGATTTTTCAAGCCAACAATTTCAGCGTCATATTCAGTAATTCTTGTTTTACTTCCATGGTTGTTACTTTATGAATGGAGCACATTTCATCCAGATGAGAGAGATCTGATCAGCCCGTGACCTTCCTGTTGACAATTTCCTAGAGTCTGAAATGTTTAATTTCATGAGCGGCCCCCTAACACACACAAACACACACACACACACACACACACACACACACACACACACACACACACACACACACACACACACACACACACACACACACACACACACACACACACACACACAGAGGAGTGAATCACTCAGCGTGCTCATTTCTCTTGGCTCTGGCAGGTGTGTTATGGGCATTCGTTTGTGTTTCCCGTTCACACGGACGCCGTCAGACGCTGCCGCCCTCTAAGAGACTCTCTTTAATTACAGCAAACTGACTTTGCTTACCCTTCATTTGGCACATCTCTCACAGAGTGCATTTGTTTGTGTGTGATCACACACACACACACACACACACACACACACACACATACACACACTCCATCAGCATTATTAATGCAGCTAAAAGCATCTTAATGCAGCTCATCATTAGGTGTGTGAGTGAGTGAGTGTGTGTGTGTGTGTGTGTATGTGTGAGAGAGTTTGTCAGTGGTCCTGGACCAGCAGTGTCAGGTCAAAGGTTATTCTGTCTTCATAAAAATGTGTTAATTTCTGCTTATGAATAAGTTTGATCTTAAGTCTAATTTCATGCCGCATGTCACCATGTCAAAGCCTAAAATTCAGTTTTTCCGGTTTCCGCTTTAATGGTTTAATTAAATTCTAATAATAAAAAGGATGGCTAATCAATTGAATTCATAAAACTTTAACAATTTAATCATTTATTAAAATCTTAACAATGATAGTGCCTTAAGAAATATGTTTCATTTTTTTTTCCCAAATTCCATTTTTTTCTGGATTCTTTTTTTAATGGTTTAGTTAAATTTTTATAATAAAAAAGCATGTCTTATCAATTGCATCCATAAAAGTTTAATAATTTATTACAATTTCAGCAATAATAGGGGCCTAATGAATTTTTTTTTTTTTTTTTTTCATTTTTATGGATTCTGTTTTAATGGTTTAATTAAGCTTTAATAATCAAAAAGATTTTTAATTTAATTAATAAAACTAATTTAACTAATCATTTATGAACATTTAGTTTTTCAGAAATTCTGTGTCATCTGTTTTGATTTTTCTGGATTTTTTGTGGAAATTTCAACAATTCCTTTCATTTTTTTTGGCAAAAAGATTGTGTGATAATCTTTAAAATAATTGTATTATTTTTATTGTTATTTCTTTGATAAGTACATTCTACTGTACAATGTTTCTGTCATAATTTCTTCAAGTTAAACTGAACTTTTATTTTGGCGTGTTGAAGTGAAGAGCTTTGATTTTGTGTGCGTGTCTGTCGATTGTTTTCTCAAATGAAATGGTGAAATGTGACACATGCCACAGTTGCACATTTGTATTCGATTTTTTTTTTATTGTTTATTAACGTTAAATTCAAGCATCACTAGTGCTATTTCTGTACTAAGTGATCAGACGCACGATTTTCACCTGCTGAGGAGTTCAGCGATCTGAGGACTAGATTAGAGGAGTTTTATCACCTGCTGGACCATAAACTAGGAAAAAACTCCTCTAATCTAGTCCTCAGATCGCTGACTCTGTCTCTTTCCAGTTGACTGTTAGGAATGTTGAATCTGACGGTGAGCATTGATTTGGAAGTCCGTCTGACACCCTCCGGTCACCACGCTAACGGACTATTAATGAGTCGAACAGCGGTGACATGAATCAACGGGCCTCTGATGAATCGCCAGCGTTCTGGGGGAAAAATCTGCTGGCTGGAGTGAGATCTCAATAGCGATTAGCATATAACGCATTAGAAATGCAGCGCTCCACCTCTGCTAATTAAATACCCAAAGGTTGCATTTGTTGTTCTTATTTATCCTTTATTGACTCGCATTTAATAATTCATTAAGCCGAAGCATTTGGGCCTTGTTACAGTGCTTGATGAAGAGCCCATGAGTGCATGCGGCAAATCCCACAGCAGAGAGACGGAGAGAGAGCGCTGTCTTTTGTCAGGATTTTGGTGATGCATGCGAGAGGCTCTTTAACATGTCAATCGTGTCCTTTAACGTTTAGCAGCCAAATGCGGCTCTTAGACCAAACTAGCAATCGTATTTCTCACAGAGACGGTTAGACGTGCCAGACAGCTGGAGAGACTGGCACATGTGACCTGATCTTATAATGTCAACCCGTCGAACTGGGTCTCAAGGTGTATGTCAGGCTTGTGCACCGTTCACAACTGAATGTCAGATTTGAAGTGAATTTGAAGTGTTGAACTTGAGGCAGCAAACAGATGCAGTTTAAATTTGAGAGGAAGTAGAATTAAAATAATTTTAAATTAAAAGAAGTTCATATAACTCATTTTTAACTAAAAAAGCAAAGTTAGTCATAACAAACATTGAATGTTTGCTTGACAAAGCCTTGTATGAAAGATTAAAGGATTAGTTCACTTTTGAATGAAAATTTCCTGATAATTTACTCACCCCCATGTCATCCAAGATGTTCATGTCTTTCTTTCTTCAGTCAAAAAGAAATTAAGGTTTTTGATGAAAACATTCCAGGATTATTCTCCTTATAGTGGTCTTCAATGGACTCCACTGTTGAAGGTCAAAATTACAGTTTCAGTGCAGCTTCAAAGGGCTTTAAACGATACCAGACGAGGAATAAGGGTCTTATCTAGCGAAACGATCGGTCATTTTCTAAAAAATTCAAATGTATATGCTTTATAAACACAAATGATCACCTTGCGAGTGCTTCCGCCTTCCATATTCTTCAAAAAGCTTACGCTGTATGTCCTAAGCCTTTTCTATTCTACTTACGGAAAAAACGGAACTGGCGCCGCGTTCGTTCCGTAAGTAGAATAGAAAAGGCGTAGGACATACAGCGTAAGCTTTTTGAAGAATTTTGGCGGAAGCACTTGGAAGGCGATCATTTTGTTTATATAAAGCATATACATTTACATTTTTTAGAAAATGACCGATAGTTTCACTAGATAAGACCCTTATTCCTCGTCTGGTATCGTTTAAAGCTCTTTGAAGCTGCACTGAAACTGTAATTTTGACCTTCAACAGTGGAGTCCATTGAAGTCCATGCATAATCCTGGAGAATAATCCGGGAATGTTTTCATCAAAAACCTTAATTTCTTTTCGACTGAAGAAAGAAAGACATGAACATCTTGGATGACATGGGGGTGAGTAAATTATCAGGAAAATTTTATTTGAAAGTGGACTAAATCTTTAATAGGCTGGATGAGTGGATGGGTGGATGAATGGATGGATGGATGGATGGATGGATGGATGGATGGGATCAGATGGGATGGATGGATGGACGGGCTTGTGGGTGGGTGGATGGATGGGTGGATGGATGGATGGATGGATGGATGGGTGGATAGATGGATGGACGAGTGGACGGATGGACGGATGGATGGATGGATGGATGGATGGATGGATGAGTAGATGGGTGGATGGATGGATGGATGGACAGGCTTGTGGGTGGATGGATGGATGGATGATAGGAGGGATGGATGGGTGATAGGAGGGATGGATGGACGGATGGATGGATGGACGGGCTTGTGGATGGATGGATGGATGGGTGGATAGATTGATGGACAGGTGGACGAGTGGACGGATGGACGGGTGGGTGGACGGATGGATGGAGGAGTAGATGGGTGGATGAAAGGGTGGATTGACGGATGGATGGGATCAGATGGGATGGATGGATGGATGATGGGTGGATGGACGGGCTTGTGGGTGGGTGGATGGATGGACGGACAGGTGAATGGGTGAATGGATGGACGGACGGGTGAATGGGTGAATGGATGGATGGACGGGTGAATGGATGGATGGATGGCTGGTTGGATGGATGGGTGGATGGATGGATGGACGGGCTTGTGGGTGGGTGGGTGGATGGACGGACGGGTGAACGGGTGAATGGATGGATGGACGGGTGGATGGATAGCTGGTTGGATGGATGGGTGGATAGATGGATGGGCGGATAGATGGATGAATAGATGGGTGAATGGATGGATGGATGGATGGCTTGTGGGTGGATGGATGGATGGATGGATGGATGGACGGGCTTGTGGGTGGATGGATGGATGGATGGATGGACGGGTGGACGTATAAATGGATGGACGGCTTGTGGGTGGATGGATGGATGGATGGACAGGCTTGTGGGTGGATGGATGGATGGACGGACGGGTGAATGGATGGATGGACGGGTGGATGGATGGCTGGTTGGATGGATGGGATCAGATGGGATGGATGGATGGACGGGCTTGTGGGTGGATGGATGGATGAATGGATGGATAAATGGATGGTTGGATGGATGGGCTTGTGGGTGGATGGATGGACGGATGGATGGATGGATGGTTGGTTAGATGGATAGATGGATGGACGTTTAGACAGATGGATGGATGAACGGATAGATATGTAGTTATGTGGATGTATGAGCAAATAGATAAAAAGATGAACAGATATATGAATGTATGGATAGAAAGATGGATAGAATTTTGGATGGATAGATAAATAGATAGATAGGTAGTTAGGCAGATGGATAGATTTGCGTTTACATGATGCTTGTGAGTCTCAGGTCTGTCTCTGTCCTGTTGTGCGTCTCTAAGCTTCAGCGGTCAGTGTGGCAGTAAATGGTCATTAGGAGAGAAAAAGACTTTACAAATAAGGTGTAATGTAGTTAGTTGACATCAGAGTGTGTGTGTGTGCTCACTTAGAGGCCTTTAACCAGCCGCTGTACAGAAGTGTTAAATGGAGGTTTGTGATAACACTGTTTAATGAGTGAGATTCATTAGTCTCATTTCCTCACTTAGATGAACGGCAGAGGTTAATTAACGCTGATGTTTAGTGCTGGTGTAGCATCGATGACCAGCTCTCCAACCAGATAATTCACACTTCATACTCATGTTTTATTTCACAAACCATCAGAATGACTTCAAAACACTTCAAACGAGAGAGAGCAGTTAGAATCAAACGTAGGGCTGAGAGGTGTGATGCTCCCATGATTCAACATACAAATATTTATGCGTTTAGCAGCTATTTGACAACAGTTCATTATTAGTTTGACTGTCTTTTATAATGTTTTATAATGAACCCTTTTCACAGACTGTGATGCATTTCCAGTTATTAACATCATACATTTAGCAAATTAAAAAAAAAAAAAAAAAAAATGTAATATATATTTTTAACACTACACTGTAAACCCTAACGCTCAAAATAATTAATTGGTTTGAGTAGAACAAACGTAAATTAAACTAATTAGTTCAGTCACATTAACTTTTATGAGTATTTAGCACTTTTTCTTTCGAGTTCACAGAACTGATATATTTTAAGTAAACTGAACTGTTTCATTGTTTTGAGTTTTATGAACTCATTTCTTTTAATTTAAACAAACTTAAGTTTAATTGAAACTGGGCTGGGATTTCTATTTCCCAGCATGCTTTGCCCATGACACTCGAAAAGAGAGAGTAAATGCTAAAATTAAGTGTTATATAATGTGCAAGATTAATGTTAAGTGGGAGATTTAGTAGTGATTAATGTTTTGCTATGCTAATTTAGAAGAGTTTCTGTTAATGTGGGTTTTTGGCTTGGTTTGAGAGCAAGTACTGTATGTTAAATGCTTTATATTGCTGCACTCATTCAGCAAGTGCTATACCATGTGATTGCTAACATGTTAGTAAATTAGCATTTTCTGAATGAGCTTGTTATAGCTAGCTAAGTTTCCACTAATAAAAATGTTTACTTTGAGATTACATGATAATTTTATGTTAAATGTATGAATTAGTGTACTCAAATATTTTAATTTAAGAACAAGAATGTATGAGTACAAAATAAAAATCTGCCAGTTCTGCTTACTTAAACTTTTCTTAACTTAAAAATTTCTTAACTTAATTTTGATGTAACCAATTGCCTCAATATTTTTGAGTTTTGTCAACTTATATATTAAATTACAGAAAACTATTTTTTTTAAACGGCTTATATTTGACGGCAAATTTGACATCTTTCTCTTTTCTGACCAACATAATCAATCAATACCTTTTTTCACTTTTGTAAAGTCATACAAACGCTATAATGGATTTTTGTCTTTTTTGTCAAATTATATTTGTCGTAGTTCCCATTCACTTCTGCTTCTGGAAACCCTAGAAATGTGAAAAGTGTTAGTTTGAAGCTGTTTTTGCACTGATGTCAGAGTGATCATTAATCCTTAAAATTTATTCCAAAATGCACGATTTTAGTCATTTCTGTGCGGTTTCGTTCTAGATTCCAGTGCGTACGTTTCTGTCTCAGTCGTGTTCCTCTTCTTCTCGTTCAGAGCGGCCGTAATCAGGTTTGGTTCTGTAAATCAGATTAGCGTGATCGTGTTATCCCGCTGTGGAATTGGAGTTGTTGCTCGTCTGTCAGGAATGAAGACTTCATCTGCTTCCGTTAGTAAAGCACTAGTTTAAACACACATAACCAGACCGGCTTTCAAGAGCACTGCCGCCCACCTCTGCCTCTCCTCATGAGCAAATAATGACATCTGAATCAAACATTAACCGGCTTAATTACTTGGAGATTGTCATTTTAATTTACACTGATATAGTATTGATCACACAGACAGAGATGAAGGGCCGATGTGGAATTAAACCGGGGCCGCGACGCCTCCGGGGGCTCGTCATTGTCGTGATATTTCCTCCTAATGAACTGACGGCATGCGCCGGCATGAATCCAGGCCCGGCTGGAAAACAGGGGAAATAATGGGGTTTGGCCGGCTGCGGCGGGTTACTCATTCGCCGCCATGCACCAAATCTCCCGTGATTCATGCGCAGGGCCTCCGTGTTTGCCTGCTTCATCCCGCATGCCTGACCTTTTCGCAGTTAAAGTGTATATATATCCGTCCGCACACGCGGTGTCTGCAGGGACGCGGGCGGACGGGGCCTGACATCTTCAGGGACCCATCAGAGACTAATCCAAACATCCCGCAGACAGGGGAGTGTGTTCCCGGCCGCTCGTCTCGCGTCCCTCGCTCGTGATTCTGAGGAGAGAGAGTCACGTACGTGCGGTTAATGCCGCAGAGAAATCGTTATCTTCATTCCAGGCCATTTCTCACAAGGTAAAAGTCATAATGGTGTTTTTCCTGCCCTCAGATGGTCTTATTAGTTGAATGGTCGGTGACCCCCGTCCTGAAGATGCATAAGTTTACACCCCCTTACATAATCTGCAAGATGTGTATCATTTAGAGGGATCATAAAAATGTTGTGTAGTTTATATAGTCTTGGCCTGATGACAGAAATATTTCCGTCTGTTCCACAGACACCGTAATAACGTGTCCAAGTGACGCACTTGTTTCTTCTGCTGGTCTGTACATGTGCATTACAGTCTGTCGCCGCACGCTGAATCAGAAATTCCGATACAATATTTGTGTTGATGACATCTAAAAAGGAAGCTGACATATGTCAGAAGAGCTTTTTTTCTAAACATATGCATGTTTCTATGACGTAGTAAATGTATTAGGGGCATAATGGATCCATACGGTTCGGCACGCATGTGATTCGTGGATTAATTGCAAAGTTTAACTATCATAGACTGAAAGTTCATCATTTGCACGTTTTGTCTTGTCGATTTACACATTCAAGCAATTTTAAAACTTTCAAGCGCAAGAAGAGGAGAAAGAGAACTCAAATCTATACTTGTGCGCACAGACTTATCCCATTTCAGACGCTGAATCGAGTTCTCTTTCGCTTGAACAGACAAATACCCACAAAATTACATCAAATCACCCGTCTCGGCAAGTATTCTCTTAAACACAGCCAGTTATGTCTTAAGTGAACATAAAAAGTTGAGAAAGAAATCGGATGTGTATCATTATGATGTACAGAGCCCCGCACGTGACATGCGGGAAAAACATGTATATTGTGGCCACGAATTAACTTTTTGTTCCCATGACTTATTAATAAGTCATCACATTTTACAATTTTTTTCCCCTCATTTTAAGTAAATTGTGCACAATATAATTCATTCCCTCATTTTGATTTAACTAAAACGAGGGAACAAATTATATTGTGCACACAGTTTACTTAAAACGATGGAATGAATTAGTAAAACGTGGCCACGATTTACTAAAACGGTGGCCACAAATTAAGAATTTGTTCTCTTGTGTGTGTGTGTGTGTGTGTGTGTGTGTGTGTGTGTATATATATATATATATATATAGTCCGCATGACATGTGCAGGGCTCTGTAATATTGGATCTGTGCGTTTGTTCTTAAAGTGACAGCAGCCTAAAAAACCTGCTGCTGTCTGTGTCATTAATGATAATCAAACAACAAAACACAGCTTTAACAACGATTAATCTGTATTTAACTTATACACTATAGTATTATTTCACATTTAATTACATTTCTACCTGAATACTACTGTTAGACCTCACTTTATTTGTAACTTTGTCATATTGTATTAATCTATACTTGTAATTAGTGTATTTGTTCTTATTTTAATTACTTTATTAGTTAGGCTAGTAGTTTTTGCTGTCAAAGTAGGCCTGCTTAAAGTGTGCTTTAAGTAATAAATGGAAAGCAACGTTATATTTGCTCCCCCAACCCCCCAATTTTTCTTTTCCGATCCGAAAAATTATCCAATCCGTGACTCAAAAACCATAATATGACCCGAACCGAGTTTTATGATCCGTTGCACCACTAAAACATGCATCACTCCACTTCACACTTTACCATCACAGGAATCTTCAATTTGAGGTAAAACATAAGGGTGACAAAGCAAGTCAGCTCTAATGTAAACATTAATTTCAGAAGTTAAATTCACTGTATTTCCACTTGATTTCAAACTGACGTGGCCCTCAGAATGGAGCGCACACACTCCTATCACACTGCTATCTGAATAATCTGCTTTAATGACACACGTTTGAAATAATCTGCGTTATAGTAAATCACAGTGAACAGAAGATGGTAAATAAAGGCGCGTCCGCTCACTGGTGAGCTTTGGTGCGTTTCTTCACATTTCTGCGTTTCTGTAAGCGGGTGAGAAGTGAAACGAATTGATGGCTGTTTGTATAATGGCTTTAGCTGTATTTCATCATATTACCTGTGTCAGGACGGTCTGAGGTGAAGACCGTGCTCTGGGTTCTGCTGGCACCAGACGCATGTTCTAGTGGATTGTGGGATATGTTCAATACCCATAATGGGGTTGGCAGGCGCTGCGTGTCCTGAGCTTTTCACTCGTCTGCTGTTATCCGATTGCTTTATTCTATCACTCTTGCATTGTTTAGTTAAACAGCGGCGCATTTACATGAACCTGTAAGCCACAACCGCCACTTAACAGAATTAACAGCTAGACAACCTATCCTTCCTTGTATTTATGTATGATTGATTAATAATAAATATTAATATTTAAAATATTGATAATATTGACTTATTTGTTTAAATAATATTTATTTAATGTGTTAATAATTTTTAGTAAATAAACAAGAATGTTTATTTATAACAAATAATTACATAAGTACCATTATTTATTCTTTCTTTATTGCTCTCTTTTTCTTTTATTTGTTTATTTGTATTATTTATTTATATTTAAATAATAATTATAATAAATAAACATAAGGCTAGTTCTTTCTTTCCTTTTATTTGTTTCTTTTATTTATATATTTATAATTAAATAAGTGTATTATTTATTTATATTTAAATATTATTTATTTATAATAAACAACCCTAATAGTGATGAATAATAAATAATACTAATAATTTTTTATTTTTCATTTATTTTTTTATTTAGTTCTTTCTTAATTTAATTTCTATTATTTGTCTGTTTTCTCTCTTTCCCTTGTCTTTCCATTTTCAGTTGATATTTAATATTAATATGATATTTAATTGCGATTTTTAAGATTTAATCCTTTAAATATCCTTTAAGTTTTAATCCTGTCCGATGATTTCTGTAGGTCATCAGTGGTTTATATTCTCTCATCACTGTAGTTCTAATCGCTCAATCTAAAACAGAATTAATTCTAACAGCAGAACTTCCTGTTTGCACATTATAAATGTCTGCAGAAAGGAAACATCAAACAATCAAACGTCCTTCACGTCTTCAGGATGTGGAATGTTTTCAGATCCCAATGCCTATTATATCTCTTAAAAACAGATTAGTCTCATATGGGTTTGTGATTATTCTTTAGTAAATGCTCATCATGCCACTGAAATGATCTCGGCCTTCATTTTCTAACCATATTAAAGATGCACAGGCCAATTGATTTTAAATGGCTCTTAAGTGAGCTCATGAAGATGAAGATGGTCTTTGTTTCTCGTGTCGTGTCCCGTCGAGGGCTTTGGCATCTCTCACGCTCATAATGAAGCTCTTTTTCTGCTGCCCTGGACCTTCCTCCATTGATTTTTTTTTTTTTTCAGGAAAATGAATCCAGTGCCTTCAAGGTCACCGAGTTCAGACAGAAACAGAGGAGCATGAAGGTGATTACAGATATTTCATAGACGGTGTGGACATTTTCAGGCTTTTATTTATACTTTATTATTATTTTAAAGGACTATGTTTTGGCATGTCCAGATTCAGTGCGAGCTTTGATGACGTTTAACAGGCTTCGAAGGTTTTATAAGCCATATGTAGGTTGAATACTTTCAGATCTATTATGAGAGAGAGAGTTAGTCAGAAATGTGTAAATATACTGCAGATCTGTGGGATTTTGAGCTTGTTTTTTGTCCTCAACAGGAAAAAAATGATCAGGTTCGATCAGTTAGTAAATTATGATTAGTAAAATCTGAGGATTTATACTACAGGTCAAATACATTTATTTGATCAAAAATACAGTAAAAAGGGTGAAATTATGCAAATCAGCACATTAGAATGATTTCTGAAGGATCATGTGACACTGAAGACTGGAGTAATGATGCTGAAAATTCAACTTTGATGACAGGAATAAATTATATCTTACTATATATTCAACATACAAAAATGCTATTTGAAATTATAATAATATTTCACAATTTTTACTGTATTTTTGATCAAATAAATTCAGTCTTGATGAGCAGAAGAGACATAATTCTTTAAAAAACATTAAAAAAAATCCAAACTTTTGACCTCAAGTGAACATGAAGTGATTTTGGTGTCAGTTTGTACAATAATAGTATATTGGTTTTGTCAAGAAGAAATTAACTGATATTAATCATGTGATGGACAGTTAATGAACTAACAGAACGTTGTTTATCTGTTCTGAACGCGTTTCATTAAAGCACCTGGTCCAGCAGATCAGAACCCTTCAGAAAGTCATGCTCATACAGCTATGAACTAAACATAACCATATTTCAGCATTTAATTCTGTCCAAGTGGACTTCAATCACATAGAAAGGAAACTCCAGTCCACATGTTCCGTGTTCTGAATGCTTCACTTGTGTTCAGAGGCCGATCGGCCAATTAGAAACTCATTAAAGGCCTCTATAATTAGATTGGATGTTATGCTCCTTTAGTTAGATTCAGCTTCTTAATGTTAACTGTCTAATTACATTCCTGTGCGTTTGTGCAAACATAGAGCAGAGTTTCAGGCTGAAGATGAAGGCTGTCTGTAGTCATTCCCATGAACTTTATTTTCGGTATGAGATGGTCGAAATGTGGGTCATTCACAGGCAAATCTTGAGACACTTATTTGTTAAATGAACTAGTCAATGGAAACATAGAGGAGACTCAAACAGGACCTCATTTATCTTAAGTTGAACTCTTGCTATTATTGAGGTCGACTAGTGAGTACACCGTTTTCATAATCAGACGAGATGCCACGACACGTGTTAAAAGCATCCTTTCCATGTTAATCAGAGTTTTTGTCCTAACCAGCCGCAACGGCGATACGTGGCAATTCTATTTTAGAAACGGTTTCTTTTTTTCTGTGACGTTGCAGCTGGAACACAGTCAATGATAATCTCAGGGACTGATTATGTGCTTTATTTAATGTTAAAAAGAGTCTTATGTGAATTTGAATATCATTTATGATATTCGATGGATAATTCACCTCAGATCTTGAAAATAAATGAAAGGAAACAAGACCATTGAACTTGTAAATAAACAAGTGTATTCTATGACAGATTGTTTCAGTCAGTATTTATTTTTTAATAATGCTAAAATTATTTTATATTTATGAATTTGATTATCTACTCATCTATTTGGCTCCGCCTTCTGATTGGCTGTGATTTTTGATTGATTTGGTTGCGAGTGCAGTGTGCTTGCAGAGAGGCTCCGCCCACCCTCTCTTCTGATTGATTGTGATTTTGGATTGACTTAGTTGCGAGTGCAGTGTGCTTGCAGAGAGGCTCCGCCCACATGCTCTTCTGATTGGCTGTAATTTTAGATTGATTTGATTGCGAGTGCAGTGCATTTGCAGAGAGACTCCGCCCACACTCTGTTGTGATTGGCTGTGATTTTTTATTTAGTTGTGAGTGCAGTGCACTTGCAGAGAGGCTCCGCCCACACGCTCCTCTGATTGGCTGTGAATTTTGATTGATTTGGTTGCGAGTGCAGTGCGTCTGAGAGACTCCGCCCACACGCTCCTCTGATTGGCTGTGATTTTGGATTGACTTAGTTGCAAGTGCAGTGTGCTTGCAAAGAGGCTCCGCCCACATGCTCTTCTGATTGGCTGTAATTTTAGATTGATTTGATTGCGAGTGCAGTGCGTTTGCAGAGAGACTCTGCCCACACTCTGTTGTGATTGGCTGTGATTTTTGATTTAGTTGTGAGTGCAGTGCGCTTGCGGAGAGGCTCCGCCCACACACTCCTCTGATTGGCTGTGAATTTTGATTGATTTGGTTGCGAGTGCAGTGCGTCTGAGAGACTCCGCCCACACGCTCCTCTGATTGGCTGTGAATTTTGGATTGATTTGGTTGTGAGTGCAGTGTGTTTGCAAAAATGCTCCGCCCACAAAATCTTCTGATTGGTTGTGATTTGTGATTGTTTTTGGTGCGAATGCAGTGCGCTTGCAAAGAGGCTACACCCACATGCTCTTCTGATTGGCTGATTGGCCAAACATGGATGCAAAATTCTCTTAATTTTGATGGATATTTTTTAATAAAAATTAAAACATTTTTTTCAGTGTAGTTATAGAAATAGCCTAGTCTAGTAACATCAGTTCATTTTTATTCTGCTTAATTAAATTCCAGTTCTACACCAATTCCTATTTAAATCAGATTGAGGAATTGAATTTGGCGTTTAAAAGGCATCCCTAACAAACGCTTACTCCTCTAGCGTCATTGAACAGGAAGTTGTGAGGGAAAGTTGCAGGAAGTTCTCTTATTTTGCGGTGCTCTTGTGTTCTTGGATTCTGCTGTAATCCCATGATCCTTTGCTCTCTCTCTCTCTCCCTATTATTTTGAAAACACAACAGAATTTTTAGGATTTTTCCCTCCCAATAGTGCTCTTGATCTTCTTTCAGCGGTCGGTTCCGATACGCCGATTGCACCAATAAACTGAAAGAGTGTTTGTGTCGTGAAAAGCCCCTCCACATTTCCTTTGCATGTCGTTATTATTACACAAATAAGCCCATGACATAATTTCAGCGATCTGAGAAAAGCACGCCGCCATTTACATGCACTTCTCAGCGTCTTTCTCTGGGGCTCGGCTGATGCACTGAGGTGTAACTAAGCTAGCATGCAGGATATCCCACCATTTAAATCTAGCCTGGCCAACTTTACATAACACATCATCGGCAGGCATTGGCTTTTACATAAAGACAAAGAATCCGCCACCGCCGTCCGGACTCGGGACTTAGCGGATCTGGCTTTCGTGTTAAAGCTTCACGGATCCGTGCTCTCTGTTTGTGTTCGTTTGGAGAGGAAAGAGCTTTTTCTGCTTTTGCCTAGCTTTAGTCTCTCAGCTCTACACATTTCTAAATAGTGCTCGATTAAAGCACATCACATCAGGCGTTCGATTTTTCCCTGCGTGTCTGAACCTCCAGTTAATTTTAGGATGTTATGGAGGGAAGGGGGAGAATGAGAAGGAAAGAAGTGAAGTGGACTGATGTATGATGCTGAGATGTCTCACACCTTTATATTTTATTGTGAATATAAAGATGAATCATATTGGACAGTTTGTCGTGGCAAGGCCGTCATGAGACTTTAGACGTGTTATAGATCCATAATTGCACACTGTGCTCACTGCCAGACAACCAATCACCGCATCAGACTGTGTCTGAAACACACTGACAAACCAGCGCTGTACATCATACAGAATTACATTCAGAATGCCTTCAACTCCATTTCAATTACTGGGGTTTACATTAGTGTAGAAAACAGCATGCAAACTTTAAAACAATCAAGTAGAATTAAGATGACCCACTATCATTTATTCACCTTATTTACATCTTTACTTGTTTATTTACATATTTAATTAATTATTTGTTTTATATAAATATTTCTTTAGTTATTTATTTACTCAGTTTACATAGTTTATTTATTTACTTCATTTATTTACTTTATTTTCCTGTTTCCTTAGTTATTTATTTACTTAATTTCCATAGTTTATTTCCATATTTATTTACTTTTGTATTTACTTTTTTTTTTACCTATTTCCTTAGTTATTTATATACTTAATTTACATTTCCATATTTATTTATTTACTTAATTATTTATTTACTTTATTTACATGTTTCCTTAGTTGCTTAATTTCCAGTTTATTTCCATATTTATTTAGTTATTTATTTTCTTTACATCATGTTTATGTATTTAATTATTTAGTTGTTTATTTACATATTTAATTATTCATTTATTTTATTTACTTATTTTATTTTATTTTATTATTTATATTATTTATTTACTTAATTCACATAGTTTATTTACATATGTATTTACTTATTTACATCTTGTTTATTTACGTATTTAATTTAGTTTATTGACATGTAATTTATTATTTTATTTAATTATATTATTTATTGACCTAATTTATTTTATTTATTTATAGTTTTTACATATTTATTTTATTTACCTATTTCCATATTTATTTACTTATTTATTTTCTTTATTTACATCTTGTTTATTTACATATTTAATTATTCATTTATTTTATTTATCTATTTCCTTATTTATTTACTTAATTTACATAGTTTATTTTTTATATTTATTTACATCTTGTTTATTTACATATTTGTTTATTTTATTTTATTTACCTATTTCCTTAGTTATTTATTTACTTAATTTACATTTACATACTTATTTCATTTTGTTTTTTTACATATTTATATATTTAAATATTAATATTTATTTAAATATTTACTTATTTGATTACTTATATACTATTATTTTCTTAATTGCCTTTTAAATTATATATATATGTACTTATTGGATTTATTTATTTATTTAACTGTCTATTTATTTACTTACTGCATTTTTCTTTTAAATATATAATAATACTACTTCTTCTTTATTTATTTATTTATATAGCACTATATAAATACAACTAAGTTGCCCAAAGTGCTTTACAAGGTGAACACAGAAAATAATACATCAGCATGATAATAATAAATAACATTTAAAGAGTTAGTTCACCCAAAAATGAAAATTATATCATTAATTACTCACCCTCATGTCGTTCCACACCCGTAAGACCTTCGTTCATCTTCAGAACACAAATTAAGATATTTTTGATAAAATCCGATGGTTCAGTGAGGCCTCCATAGACAGCAATAACACTCCCTTTTCAATGCCCAGAAAGCTACTAAAAACATATTTAAAACAGTTCATGTGACTGCAGTGGTTCAACCTTAATGTTATAAAGTGACGAGAATACTTTTTGGCGCCAAAAATAACAAAATTTTATTCCATAATATCCACTGAAGGGCGATTTCAAAACACTGCTTCAGGAAGCTTCGATTCTTTACGAATCATAGGTTTTGAATCAGTGGTTCGGAGCGTGTATCAAACTGCCAAAGTCACGTGAACTATTTAAGTTTCAAAACACTTATGACGTAACGAAGCCTTGTTTATTGAGATCATGTGATTTTGGCGCTCTGAACCACTGATTCAAAACAAATAATTCGTAAAGATTCGAAGCTTCCTGAAGCAGTGTTTTGAAATCGCCCATCACTAAATATTGTTGAATAAAGTCGCTGTTTTGTTATTTTTGGCGCACAAAAAGTATTCTCGTCGCTTTATAATATTAAGGTTGAACCACTGCAGTCACATGAACTGTTTTAAATATGTTTTTAGTAGCTTTCTGTGCATTGAAAAAGGGAGTGTTATTGCGTCTATGGAGGCCACACTGAACCATCAGATTTTATCAAA
Source organism: Mylopharyngodon piceus (assembly GCA_039654765.1). NCBI lineage: Eukaryota > Metazoa > Chordata > Actinopteri > Cypriniformes > Xenocyprididae > Mylopharyngodon > Mylopharyngodon piceus. The sequence goes on along the minus strand of CM077450.1, from coordinate 4,037,875 downwards.
AATATCTTAATTTGTGTTCCGAAGATCAACGAAAGTCTTACGGATGTGGGACGACATGAGGGTGAGTAATAAATGACATAATTTTTGGGTGAACTAACCCTTTAAAACTAATACAATCATAGGCCATCAGCCATTTTTAAAAAGCCATAGCAAATAAGTGAATTTTTAACTTAGATTTAAAAATAGCCAGAGTCGGTGCCGTTCTAATAACTAGTGGCAACTTTTTCTATAGATTAGGACGGCCACTGCAAACGCACGATCACCCCTGTGTTTAGATCTAGTTCTTGGCACTGTTAAAAGTCCGAGATCACTGGATCTAAGTGATCTAGGAGGAACGTGACTTACGAGAAGGTGTGCGAGATAAGATGGAGCAAGGTTATTGATACTATTATTTACTATAATTTACTATTATTTACTATAATAGTATAGTAAAGTATAATAGTAAAGTATATATCTATTGTTCATTTTTAAATTTTTTTCCAAAACTCTCAAAAAAAAGCTTTGTCAGGTCAACATTAAAAGTTTTTCTCGATAAACTTTGCTTTTGTACACCACAAAAAAATGATTTTTCAAAGTTGTAAATGATTATTGGACAAAGATTTGACAAAAGAGTTGACAAAGATTATTGGAGTGTGTTTTACTAGAAAATACTATTTCAGTCTTAAAATTGTCATGTTGAATTCAATGTGATACTTGCCGTTTCTTTGTAATTATTTGTGAAATTTAGAATGAAAATAGTAAATCCTACACCAATCTTTTTCAGTGTAGTTATATAGCAATATTTATAGTCTGGAAAAATTACAGTTATATGATTTTTTTTTAAATTTTTTTTTTATATCGTTTCAACTTAATTTCACATTTCGTTCAAATTTGAATTGCATCCTGTTTGCAGCCTCGGTTCAAATTCAGGAACTGAATTGTAATTAAGAAGCGAATATTGAAGCGTCTGCGTGATTGTGCGGGTTGTTTTGGACCATGAAGTGAAGTCCTGGACACAAACAGTATATCTCATAATCATAATGAGAGACGTGTCCGTCCTTTAAAACAGATCAGTAGCAAAAGTTTGTGGAAAATTCACAGAAAGTTTTGTCCTTGTGGCTCTTTTGTAAGACTCCCAGCAGTCACATCCAATTCACGTCTGACGCAGCGGCCGCCCCTCCTCTCGTACGCTCATAATCCAATCAAATGCATAAAGAACGATCAGAGGAACCGGGCAGATATTAAAGAGCACGATAATCTAGATTGATGAACATTCAACGTCAACATTAACAATATTTTCATGCGTGGGGAATAAAGAAAAATCAATAGCGCTGTAGAGCGATCTGCTCTGAAAGAATCTCTATCTAATAAGGATACCTTCTTAAAAAAGAGAAATATTCTTTTTAATTATTGGACATCTATAGTGGAATATGATTTACATTAATGAGCGTAAGTGTATTAAAGGCATTTTATCATTGGCATCTGAAACAATTAAATGATGGCTCTGGTAGCCATGCATGAAGAACGAGAGCTTGCGTCGTTTTAATTAGTAATGGAGGCCTGAATTGTTCGGGCTTCGTGCAAATCTAATAATGCAGACAATGTTTATCATGTACGTGGCCATTCAGAAGATGATCCGATTAGCTCAGTATATAACATGTTTACTTAAATACACTGATGCATCTGAGGAAACCGCTGAGGTTTAGTGGCTGTTTTCAGAGGAAAACAGTGGAAATCTGTCTTTTTCTCTTCAGTCGTGTTTCTTTATGAAAATAAAGTTGTAGGTAATGTTTAAAAGTTATGTACTTTTGGAATGCTTTAAAGGGTTAGTTCACCCAAAAATGAAATTTCTGTCATTAATTACTCACCCTCATGTCGTTCCACACCCGTAAGACCTTTGTTCATCTTCAGAACACAAATTAAGATATTTTTGATGAAATCCGAGAGGTCTGTTTTTTTTATCTTGCATAGAAAACAACGAAATTACCACATTCAAGGTCAAGAAAAGCAGTAAAGACATTGTTAAAATAGTTCATGTGTTCAACCTTAATGTTATGAAGCGACGAAAATACTTTTTGTGAGCAAAAAAAAACAACGTATAACCTAGAAGCTCTGCAATGTGTCTTCAATGTAAACTGCGTAGGATACCTCACGCAACTTAATAAAAGTTTTATTTATTTACTTATTTAATTGATTACTTATTTACATCTTTACTTGTTTGTTTACATATTTATGTATTTAGCTATTTATTTTCTTTATTTACATCTTGTTTATTTACATATTTATTTTAATATTTAATTAATTATATTATTAATATAATTTATTACTATTTTCTTAATTGCCTCTTTAATTATTTATTTACTTTTTTCTTAACTGTCTATTTACTTTATTTGATTTATTTGTTTATTTATTTATTTACTTATTTATTTACTTGTATGTAAACAACCAAGATGTAAATAAAATAAAGTAATATAAAATAATAGTATAAAAATAAGTAATCAAATAGGGAAATATTTAAATGAACATATACATTATTAAATATGTAAATAAGTAAAATTTAAATAATTTATTTATATATTTACTTCAATGTTCCCTTATTTGATTATTTATATACTATTATTTTTTTAATTTCTTTTTTTAATAATTTATTTACTTATTGAATTAATTTACTTATTTTCTTAACTGTCTGTTTATTTACTTTTTTATTTAATTGATTTAAATCTGGTTATTTCTGTGTTAATAACAAATAATTATTTATTTATGTACATATTTAAATAGTTTACTTATGTGATTATTTATATACTATTATTTCTTAGTTGCTTTTTTAATTATTTATTTGCTTTTATAATTATATTGGATTTATTCACTTATTTAATTATTTATTTACATATTTATTTACTTATTTGATTACTTATTTATATACTATTATTTTCTTAATTCTCTTTTTTATTATTTATTTACTTTTTGAATTTATTCACTTATTTTCTTAACCGTCTGTTTATTTGCATACTTTAATTATTACTTAGTATTTAAAGCCTATAAATATTCAAACTTCCAAATTTTGAAAACTTTTTCCAAAAATCTCAAATTCTTTTGAAGTTGTAAATGAAACAAAGATTATTTGGAGTTTTGAGATTTTCTCAAATCTGATGGCTCTGATGGCGATGCATGAAGCAGCCAATGAGAATGAGAGTTTGCGTCGTTCTAATTAATAATGGAGGCCTAATTTGTTCGGGCATTTTTTTTGGATAATCCGATTAGCTCAGTAAAACACGTTTACTTAAATACTCTGATGCGTCTGAGGAAACTGCTGAGGTTTAGTGGCCGTTTTCAGAGGAAAAAAGTTGTATGTACTTTTCATTTTTCAAGCAAATAGATCATCCTGCACTTTACTAATCGAATCCGTTTACCTCACGCAACTTAATATGAGCAAAAGCAGAAAGTCTGTAAGAAAAGCGGTGATTTTTATCCGTCCTGACAGATCGTGGTATATTAACAAAACAGAATATAAATGAGACGTTTAATGTCTCGCGTCGCAGCAGAAAGTCTTTGGAGAGCAGACGAGAAATTAGTCCAATAAAGTTGCAGAGAGACCACTGAACCTTCTCGTAACCTGATCACATGAGATACAGCCAACCACAAATTTATGATCGGACATTATTCAAAGGAGACGAGCGCATGTCGGAGCGCTGCATCGGTTTTGTGGCTCTTTAAAAGTCTGAGTCACATGGTGTGCATCTGTCGTCTCCAGTGCTGCATGTTCTTGTTGTCTGTCGTTGGCATGATGGTTTTATTGCTTTGGACCCGGTGAGCGGGCAGGTTAGAGGCTCCGCAGCGCAACTCATGAGCTTGGCAGGAATTTGGCAAACGGAAGCATCCATTTCACCGCTAATTACAGGCACCGTCGGCCTCTCGGACTGACAGGGTTCAAGCGGCCCTTGTAGAGGCTGCCAGCTCTCATCCCGTGCGCTTTATAAAATGCTCTTTAATCCCCCCGCACAATATCATTAACTTTGTAAGTGGATGAACACAATGGACAAGCAATTTAATTAACTTCCACCATTGGATGTTGGGAGGGGAGGCTAAATGAAATTAATGCATGATATTTCCCCAGCGAGGCGGCCAACCTTGGGAGCGGACCGGATTGTTGGCAGGTCCGGTGCGGGCCAATTACGCTTTGTTTAGATCTATCTGTAGCATTTTCTACAAAAATGGGAAATGCAATCAGCGGTTTGGGGATCAATCATTTAAGATTGCCGGCCACGGTTAGGAAGGATTTTAAAATAATGAGAGAAGCAGCCAGAGCCACTCAAACTCAGAGCTACATGAAGCCGTTTTCATATTAATGAGCTTTAATGAGCTTTAATGTTTGTCTGTTAATTTCAGTAGATTTGGCTTTGTGAAATCTTTGGACTCTGGGAAAGTGCTGGTTATTCTACATTTTAGGGCAAAAAGTAAGATTATCATCTACTTTTGATCAGTGTAAATGGTTTTAAATCAGTGTTGTTTCCTTTTTTCGTGATTTATTTGTTTATTATATTTCTTATTTACTCAAATGCCTATTTATTTATTTGTTTAGCTTTGTGAAATCTTTGAACATTTTAGGACCAAAAGTGAGATTGTCATTTACTTTTGAAAGATGTATATGGTTTTAAATTAGCCTTGGTCATTTATTTAAAGGGGTCCTTGATTATGATTTCACTTTTTTTATCTTTAGTTAGTGTGTAATGTTGCTGTTTGAACATAAACAACATCTGCAAAGTTAGGACACTCAAAGTTCAATGCAAAGGGAGATATTTTCTTTTACAGAAATCGCTTTTTAAGGACTACAACAAACGGCTGGTAGGGACTACAACAAGCTTCTTCCCGGGTTAGTGACATCACAAACCCCAAAATTTACATAAACCCCGCCCCCGTGAACATGCAACAAATGGGGTGAGGCCATGTTGGGCTGCTTTAGAGAAGAGGAAGAGTTGTTGTAGTAGAGTGTTGTTACCATGCCGTCATTTTACGCTGGACTGCTTCACAAACGAGGGTCAGTTCAATGTGACGGCACATGCTAGTCAATGAGTTGAATCAACTCCACAGCAACTACATAAATTTATCCACTAACCGTTCAGAAACGTCCAGTTTCATTCTAAAAGTTGTAACTTCTTCCTGAGTCTCTCCATCAGTGTCCGACTCCGGTTTGAACAATGTAAGGCTGAACACTGTTACTGACAATCCTCATTTTGGCTGCGTGAGATTCTCCAGCTTTGTTGTTGTTGAGCAACCGAAGCGTGAGCTGTTAAAGCTCCGCCTTTTTTGGAAAGCGGGCCGGGAGCAGCAGCTCATTTGCATTTAAAGGGACACACACAAAAATGGTGTGTTTTTGCTCACACCCAAATGGGGGCAAATTTGACAAGCTATAATAAATGATCTGTGGGGTATTTTGAGCTGAAACTTCACAGACACATTCTGGGGACACCAGAGACTTATATTACATCTTGTGAGAAGGAGCATTATAGGTCCCCTTTAATCTTTTTTGCTCCATTTTCAACTTCCGGGGTTTAAATTCATCTTCATGTCAGTGTCACAGGATGTGACATTTTCTTGTACTATAGTACATAGATGACTTATCCGCGTCTCATAATTATTCATGAGACTGTCTGTCCTTATCCTATGAGAAGACGCCTCACTTAATTATTCACAACAGCACATGTTGATTCCCTATGACAGGTGAGATCGCATACAAAAAGTGAGAGATGCATTAATGGATCAAAAATGAGTGTTTGTTTTTGCTTTAAGAGTTTCTCTTCAATAGATCCTGAGTCTTCGACACAAACACGATTCATCCACACTGTGAGTGTAATCTGGCTTTAACCCCTTAACCGATCAAATGCAGCAAAATAAGCCTCAAGATGCAACAGTATGTTCATATATTTTTGATGCAGAGAACAAATGCGAACGGCTGTGCATTTATTTGTACATTTAAATTACAGCTGTCACAGGATATCTATGTATTTGTGTAATTTACAGTGAGCTTACAAAACCATGTGTATATTGTGTTGCGTGGTAATTTACAACGTGCATTTGTGGGAAGCTTTGGTGCTTTTCTCCCTCTACTCCACAGCTTTAATCATGCCCACTTTTGTAGCATGACCCTTTAAGATATTAATATACACTTTTTAGAGGCAAGTAAGGTACAAAGGTGTGCCTTTTGAAGGGTGCTGCCCCAGTGACAGCTTTTCTACCTTTGTTCTGAGAGTGTACTTGTTATTCAGCGTCTGGTTTCTACTGAGGAACACTGCATAAATATCCAATACTGCACAAACAGGGTGTTTGTCATCCGCAACCATCAACCCACCCAGAAAGAGACAGACAGACAGAACCAGAGCAGGAGAGTGAGACAGACGAGATATGTGTGTGTGTGTGTGTGTGTGTGTGTGTGTGTGTGTGCAGCAGCATCGCTCACGCCGTCATTGATCGAGTGTTCGTCGTATCGGCCCTCACTGTCTATTTTTCATGTGCTGCCTGACTGGATACACAGACAAAGCGTCTCATTAAAAGCGTCTCCGTCACCGGCTCTTATTTGCAAGCTCTTCGGGGCCCCGGGGCCGATCCATCAGGGGCCTTCAATGACACCGTATGTGTTGTGTTCAACTGCACTTTTGGCAAATTCTGAATTTAACAATTCACTCCTTTTCAGTTCACGAGTGTAAACGTGAACTCAACAGGCTGCTATACACACCAAGTTGAGTTGAGAATTTAAATTGGAATCAAAAGAAGTGGAATTTACTTTAATATAAAGTAAATATGTATTGTAAAATATAAAGTACATATAAATCAAGCACACATCTCTATAGGTGACATTTGTAATCAAACCTGTCTGTCTCTTTGTCTGTAAGTCCTTTAAACTGAAGTTCAACGACTTAAAAACGTCAAAACTCGTCATTGGAGAAGCGCTAATTAAACATTACTGTTTCAGTCAATGATTTCAGCCCTACTAAACTGTTTTGGTCAAAACCGAAAATTAATTTTAGTAGGTTTTCGTCGGTTTTGTAGGGCCTAAATCATTGACTGAAACATTGTTTAATTAGGACTTCTATTCAATGACAAATTTTAATGGGCGCTATTCTTGGTTGATAATATCGATTTCTCATTTTTAATCAATCTTCATTTTGATGAACTGAGATCTTTTAGTCTGTTTTTTATGGAAGCTTGTTTTGCCACTAAATAAAAAAATAAAAAAGGTAATTTTTATCTCACAATTCTGATTTTTTTTCTTGCAATTGCGAGATTTAAACTCACAATTGCGAGTTATAAAGTCAGAATTGCATGATATAAAGTCGCAATTCTGACTTTTTCTCGCAATTGTGAGTTTTTATCACGCAATTCTGGCTTATATCTCACAATTCTGACTTTTTTTCTCAGAGTTGCAAGATTTAAACTCACAGTTGTGAGTTATAAAGTCAGAATTGCATGATATAAACTCGCAATTGCAAGTTATAAAGTCAGAATTGCTTGATATAAAGTCAGAATTGTCTTATAAAAGTTGGACATTATAACATGTTGGACATTATAACATGCAATTGCGAGTTTATATCTCACAATTCTGAATTTATATCACGCAATTCTGACTTTATAACTCACAATTGTGAGTTTACATCTTGCAATTCTGAGAAAAAAAAGTCAGAATTGTGAGATAAAAAGTCAATTACTTTTTTATTTCATGGCAGAAACAAGCTTCCATAGTTTTCAGTTGATGCGTGAACAAAACTTCACTAAATATTATTTATAGCTCCTGCCATCCATTAATCACAATAATCTTTGTGCTTTGATACTTTTGATATGATGCAAAGTCTCAGCTTTCAAATCCTGTCAGTTTTATCGTGATTGAATGAATGTTTTTGTCTCTTTAATGTGTGGTGAGTGACAGATCGCTGTAGTGGCTCAGGTGAACCGATCTTCTCTTCCTCTTTACTGAACGTACATCAGAAGGAACGTTGAAAGATACAGTAGAACTTACTGAAATGAATCATGTCTCATGTAATCGCTCAATCAGTGTTTCAACCACGTCAATAAAGCAGCTTGAGAACAATAATGTCATGTAACATCACGCATTCCTCAGAAAAGCCGTTCAGTGTCCATAAATTCGATAGTTAGAAAAATAACTAAATCATCATGTGATTTGTTTGTTAGAGTTTTAGCTGGTCTGTGATTTGTGTTCCTCCATCCTTGTGTCTGTGGGATTTTTTTTTTTTTTTTTTTTTTTTTTTCAGCTGTTTTCTGGTCCAGCAGGTGAAGATGTTGTGTCTGGAGCACATATGATGCGCCTAAACTTTAATACTTAATACTTTAATAAGTTTCAGCACATCACTAACTAGGAGCACTAGTACTGGTGAACACCACTGATTAAATAGTGTACACTGCCTGATTTCACTCAATGTCTGACATCCGTCTGACCTTTATGAGTGCATCAGGTGTATGATGGGCGACTGAAGCCGTGAGACGCCGTTACACGCGTGTCCTGCTGCCCTCGTAAGAGACTCCATCTTCAGATGACTTGCCTTCACACATGATGAGCGTTTGACTCCCTCATCCCGACACACTCCCGGGGAAATCGGGGTCTGACCGCTGGGGAAAAATGACCACTTTTATGTTTGCTTTATGGCTCATTTTTCAAACCGAACGCAGAAAATCCATGAAAGGTCAGTGGATTCCTGCTGCGTCGCACCGGCGGAGCGTCTCATCTTTACCGTTACTGACATTTACCACAGTTTTACTACAGTAATGATGTTATTTAGGGGAAATGTTGATGATTTATGGTTTTCCCCATGCTTCCACTGGTCTTACTAAAGATCTCACAGGTGGTTATTGTATAATATGCTGATTTTGTCCTTAATTATTAATAATGGTTCTTATTATTATCAAGGAAAGCAGTTGTGCTGCTTCATATTTTTGTGGAAACAGTGATACATTTTATTTTTTAGGATTCTTTGATGAATATAAAGTTCAAAAGAGCAGCATTTATTTGAAATAAAATCTTTTGTAACATTATAAATGTCTTTACTGTCACTTTTGATCAATTTAATGCATCCTGATGAATAGAAATATTAATTTATTATTATTATTATTATTATTAAATCGTACTTACCCCAAACTTTTGAATGATAGTTTACCAGGGTTTCCATAAAAATACGAAGCAGCACAAATGTTTTCAACATTGATAATAATCAGAAATGTTTCTTGAGCATCAAATCAGCATATTAGAATGATTTCTGAAGGATCATGTGACACTGAAGACTGGAGTAATGATGCTGAAAATTCAGCTTTGATCACAGGAATAAATTGCATTTTACTAAATTTTCACATTGAAAACAGTTATTTTAAATTGTAATAATATTTCACAATTTTTACTGTATTTTTGATCCAAATAAATGCAGCGTTGTTGAGCAGAAGAGACTTCTTCCAAAAACATTAAATTAATTTAATTATTCCACACTTTGTGATGTTTTCTGTACACAGAGGTTGTGGTTGTTTAGCTGCAGTCGTTGTACATTATCGTCTGGGTTCTGTACGGTCCGGTCCAAACCCGGGTTAGACTTGTGCATTGTCAGAGCGGCCAATAAAATCTGCCTTTATGGCACGGTTATTGTCTTTCTGTCTGCAATTACGGCGATTACTCATTTCCTCGTACGGCCTGTGCCGTGCACTTAACAGAGTGCATTTTACTAATGGAAAATTAAGTAGCACCCATGACAGTCTGCTTTATAAATATGTAAACTACACTTTTAATTATTTCAAGTGAATCTGGCAGGTAATCAATAACGCTGGACGTGACAAACATACGCTTGACACTGGCCATTGTAAAGCGCCGCTTAAAAGATAAGAGTTTCCTGTCAGCGCCGTCCGGCTCCAATTAATATTTGGAGTCTGTCACTGCGCGGGACAAATGGATTAATTGCAGGCCGCTAATATAATAGGTTCTTCATGAAGAGCGTTCAGGAGGAGGAGGAGGAGAAGGAGGAGGCCTGAACTCTGAAGTTAAATATTTATTAGAGCTTGTGTGTAGAATTGATACGATGATGTCGTGATTGTTGCGATTGTTGATCGTTTATTCAAATTTGTGGTGATTATCTGAGAATGTGTAACAAACTCTGATGCTAAACACTTTATCATAACTTTCATAATGCTCAACAGATCACTAGTTATATTCAGAGAAATCGACCTTTACAAGGTTTCATAAGTTAACGCTGATTAACATGAACTAACAATGAATAAAGTTAATATTAATCTCAGCATGTCACTAATACATTTTTAAGATCAAAAAATGGTTTCTGTTAACATTAGTTAATACGCTGTGAACTAACATGAACATTAATAAAACTAAGTTAAACAAAGGTTAATAAATGCTCAAAAAAATATATTGCTCATTATTAGTTTGTTAATGTATTAACTAATGTTAACAAATGAGACCTTATTGTAAACTGTTACAATGAGTCTTTGATCCACATTTTCATAGTTAACTTTTTAATGAACTTGAATAAGCTTTGGGCGGCATTACGTTATCATTAATGAATGAACTGCCTGAAATGAGTTGTCAGTAATTCCAGTCTCACTTCCTGCTGAACCTACGTAGCAGGGCTCGAAATTAACTTTTTTACTTTGTAGCACTGGTGCTCCCAGCTTCAAAAAGTTAGGAGCACCAGCAAAAATTTAGGAGCACCAGAACTAAAAAGCCTTGTCATTCGCTTGTTCAAATAAAAAATGTGCTTGTCTGGAAAAAATAGGATTTTTGTGTTGTAAATATAATTTACTGAAGCAATATTCTCATCAGTGTTCACTCAGCTTTGACATTTAAATCTGCATATTTGTGGTATTTACCCTGAGGGCATTTTTTTTTTTTACCTTTATAAAGGGCTTTTTCCCCTAATCTTATTAAATGCTTCATCTTTCATTTTAAATTCTTAAATTTGATCAATAAATGCAATTAGAATAATAAGATACTATAGGGCTGTTACCAGTCAAATTAAATAATTTACACTGAAAAATTACAACTGCATTAAATAATGTTATGAGATTGTTTTAATTTTTTTTGAATATACAAATAAGTAATGTTGGAAAGAATGATTACTTTTAAACATGAAACTAAACCACCAGTAGGTGGCGGCAGGTGACCGTCTTAATGAGTGAGTAATTGAGTCATTCATTGAAACGATTCGTTCGAACGGATGATTCATTCAATAATGACGCACGGTGCGTTCCAAACGGGATATATCGCCCTCCGAAGGGCACTTCGGAGTGAAAACAATCATGGCCGCCATATTGAAGGGTCGTTCCAAACCGAAGTGCTCAAAACTGGCCACTTCAAAGGGACCTTCAGAATGAAGGATTTCGAAGGGTACAACTGATGGACACTTCGGGCCCCCATGATCCTTTGCGCAGGGAAGTTGTTTGGTGTCACAGAATGGGTACAGGAGGCTCGGAGTTCGATTTTACCTATAAATGTATGTATAGTATTTTTCTATACTACTGTAATATTTACGAGTTAGATTTGGTACATTATTGTGATCAAAACGACATTGTACTTCAACAAAAATACTTTACAGCTCCCTTTATCAGTCCATTCAAATGTTTCAAATACATAGACACAAACAATATGGTGCGATAAACCAAAAAATAAATAAATAAATAAATAAACCAGCGTACAAAATGTGCGACGAAGGCGCTTCGTTCATTGATTGTCTCGTTAAGATGACGCAGAAGTGCGTTCCAAAAAAATAGTTTTTTTTGACCCCTACACCCTTCATCCCTTCGAAGCTCTCACTCCGGAGGGTAAACCCTTTGAAGGGATTAGGGAATAGGGATGAGCCCTTCCGAATGGAACGCAGGGGCAGTTGTTTATGAATAGGTCATTGATTCTTTGACTCAACCGATTCGTTCAAAATGCTGAATCATTCAGTAATGAAAGAAAACACGATTGTGTTGTCGTGAAATGTGCGATGGTTCTGCTGTGATCTTTGTTTGGAACTATTTTCGCTGCTGAAACAGAACAAAAACAGTCACTATTGCGTCTAAAATGTAAGTGATTTAATTTTAACTACTTTTTACAGTTCATTGACCTGTTGTATGAAATCTGTGTTACATTTTCAATCGTGAATATTCAGGAAAACTGTACTCTTGGTCCTGTAATGTTGCTTAACTGTATCTCATGTTTTAAATATAAAAACTTAAGTGTTAATGTCGAGTCGTGTGTAATGGTTCTTTTCATCTTCTCTCTTCAGCTCTTTATATTTTGCGCGCTGTGAACGAAGCGCAGTGAAAGGGAGTGATTGATGGCTAATATTAACCAACCTAAAATCTGCTTTAAACTTAAGAACATATAGATGAAGTTTAATTGGTTGTGTGATAGAACGGTGGACCGGTCACTGTATCAGCAGCTCACAGCAGGCACGTACTATGCTGTAATTAGCGAACGTTTTGTAGAGAAATGAAAACAGGTCGCACCTCAACAATTATTTGCACTCGCACAAATGCCCCCAGATATATTTTAAGGTTGCACACGTTAAATTTAGGGAACATATGCGACTAAAATGGTCGCAATTTCGAGCCTTGCGTAGGTTTGTAACTAATTTGCATAATGGCAGCCTATGGTCTTCATTGGCTGAACAGCGTCTGCTTTGCCCCGCCCTCAAACACTGTAGTTGTAGCTGAGACTGGAAGAGTTTGGTTTGTGTTGTTCATGTCGAGAAGACGCTGTTTTCTGCTGCCAAAGCAAATCCACTTTGATGAGATTGATACGGTAAAACCGACGCCATCTTTACTGTTTACTGTGTATCAAGTGCTGAGGAAGAGCTGAAATTCAGATATGATAATGAGCGTTTGGTTTCCAACCAATCACAACAGACAATGACCAATCAGAGCAGAGCAGGCTTTCGGAAAGGCGGGGTTTAGAGAGAGAGAATCTTTGAACGAACTGTTTCTGACACTGTGAGAAAAGAGCTGATGCTTCAGTGGATATTATGAGACAGTTAAAGTGTTTTTTGAACTTGGATGCATGTAAACCTTTTGTAGGAGACTCCAAAACAACCTTTAGTGTTTTAAACTGTTTTTAAAGGTGCTATATAAATAAATGAACTTAAAATATCATAATAGGGGCATTTTAAGTCAAATCTCTCACATTGTAACTGCAGAAATTCCATAACCACAGGTCTGATATGGTGATCTGAATCTGAACGAATGTGTTTTTTATTGATTGTCCGGTGGTTTCATATAGTACATGTGTAGAATGGGCGTCTCTCTTCACTCTTTCATTGGCAGTTTGAGGTGAAAAAGCACATAAACTAAAGCAAACCGAAATAAACAGACGCCTTTCCTGGAAGCTGACCTTCATTCCGCCGCGTTCTCCTCCTCTTCTTCTTCTTCTCCGTCGGGCCGTCCAGGTCGCGTAGGGAATGTTCTCATCAATTAAATGTGCAGGAGGGTTCGGGGCCGGATGCTCTGATACGTCAGGATATGAGCGGGACCTTCTGTTTGTGCTTTTGACAAATCAGCAAATGTTTAATCTCAAGATGAGCCGGCGCTCATAAATAATGCAGGAGGTCCTGCATTCCCACAGTCCTTCAGTGCCGGTCCAACGGAACCTCCTCATTCTCAGGCTTACTTACCAGGCTTTGACTCCTTAATATTTGTCTGAACTTTTAACCCCCCTGTAGACCCCAGTGCATGATTTCTGCTCCTCCGAATCTGGTCTTTAGCTGTTTCTCAAACTCGTCTACATTTTATGGGTGACAAACGCTGTGTCTGAAATCCAATACTACTATATAGTATGTGAAAAACGGTACACCAACACAGTAGTATGTGCAAATACATAGTCGAAAAACAGTAGGCAAAATATCCTCGGATGACCTACTAAGTGCGCATCTGATCCCGTGATTCCACGGGAAAGGATTTGTGAATGGCAGTGAAGTGACATAATTGACACTGGTAGGTCACATGACAGTAACAACATGGCTGATGTAGTGTGTACGAATTTCGTTCATATCCACATTTATACTATATAAAATATTATGTATTATTTTATTTTTATAAAGTGCTTTGAGATGCAACTTTTAAAGGCGCTATAGAAAATAAAGCTTATTATCATTTTTATTATTCACCATCATCATCATCTTCCTCATTCAAAGTCACTTTCACTGAATAACTTTATTTCAGGCAGTATTTGCTCTCTGGAATTGCTTTTCACTCTTTATGATGAGCGTGTGTTTGACTATATGAAAACACCTATTTATGTTAGATGAATTTATTTAAATCAAATGGAGAAATATCTGTTAATAATATATAAAATTAGTCAAAAGTGACAGTGAAGACATTTATAATGTAACAAAAGTTTCTATTTCAAATAAATGCTGTTCTTTTAAACTTTCTATCCGTCAAAGAATCCTGAAAAATAAAATCTATCACAGTTTCGACACAAATATGAAGCAGCACAACTGTTTTCAACACTGATAATAATCAGAAATGATTCTTGAGCAGCATATTAGAATGATTTCTGAAGGATCATGTGACACTGAAGACTGGAGTAATGATGCTGAAAATTCAGCTTTGATCACAGGAATAAATTACATCTTACTATATATTCACATAGAAAACAGCTATTTTTAATTGTAATAATATTTCACATTTTTTACTGTATTTTTGATCTAATATATGTGAGCAGAAGACACTAAAAAATCATAATGATTCAAACTTTTGACTGGTTGTTTAGACTTACACCATGTTTTCTGTCGCAGCTGCTAATAAAGTTACCAGCCAACTGGCATGTAACTTGGTTTCATTTACTCGCCAAGCCAGTTTTTGCTCTCATTGGGATCTTGGCAAGTGTTGATTTTGGACTCCAGACCTTCCATATGTCTGAAGGTCACTGAACCAGAGAGAACCTGAGAGCGTCAGATGGCCATTCAGTCCGTTTCTAACCAGTTCTATTGTGTCTTTAACTGTATTCTCTGTATTCTCTGCTGCTCGGACGTCCGTCTCCCATGACTCCGAGCGTCTCTCTCCGTCTTTAGACGTGGGCTTTACGGCACTATTGAGAGCATTAGCCCACAGTTTTGGGCCGCTGCATTGAGCCCTGAGCGGACAGGAAGCAGGTTTTGCTCTTTTTAGGCCAACTTGAGGACTGGAGGTGCAAAAGCCCTTCAGAAAAGCAGTTAGTGAACTGTGAACCGCATCAAATCCCCGGCGCCTTACGCCTTGCGGGCTCCGTTTGTTTGGGCCGTCGACAGACACAGAAACTGTCTGATTGTTCAGTAAAAATTAAGAATATAATCCTATTGAAGTAAATCTTTGGTCATGCTAAACTCTGACTGTGCTGCTTTGAGCGGCTCAGATCGAGCGCTTTGACAGAATCGGCTCCCGCTATAATTTACATGTTATATTTGAGCGCCGTGAACTCGTTACATAAGAAAAGAGTTGTGCAAAATCAAGTCTTTCTTCATATTCATAAGAGGAAGTTTTTGCTCTTTTGTGGGGTCGGGTTATACATAAACACATGCACTTATGAAATACGACCGATGTCACTGAATTCAACGAAACTGCTGGGAAATCACACTTGCTTTCACTAAACTGATCCATTATTGACCTGACAGTAATAAAAGTGCGTATTTTAGATGTGTTTGATAAGTCAAGCATCGTAGCGTGTGCGTCCAGACGTGAACGATTCCTCAAATCATGTGTGTTAATGAGGAGAACAAAAATCTGAACTGTTTTCAACATTGATAATAATCAGAAATGTTTCTTGAGCAGCAAATCAGCGTATTAGAATGATTTCTGAAGGATCATGTGACACTGAAGACTGGAGTAATGATGCTGAAAATTCAGCTTTGATCACAGGAATAAATTACATTGTACTATATATTCACATAGAAAACAGCTATTTTACATTGTAATAATATTTCACTATTTTTACTGTATTTTTGATCAAATAAATGCAGCCTTGGTGAGCAGAAGAGACGTTATATAGATGTTATATTTGAGCGCCGTGACATTTTTTTTTAAATGTATATAATTTCATATAAACAAGACTATTATATTACGTTGATGTTATGTTGGTTGACATGTTTTTTATGATCATGTTTTGAAGGAATATTTTTGAACAATACATTTTGTATATTTTTTGGTGTACAATTGACTATATTTTTTATGAATTTGAGATTATGCTATATGGTGTATTTGTATTTTTTGGCCTCTGAATTCAAACATACAGACCAGAAGATCACAGAAACCTGAAGAAAACACCTAACCATGTTTTTAAGTTTGTATGTTGTGTAATTTCTCTCTCTCTTTGTGTTTTTCAGGCATTAGGATGTTGCTACTTCCTCCATGAATCCTTGAAAAACATCCAGCAGTTTGATTTCAAAGGTACGTGTGTCCCTTTAATCTCATCAATCCCATCAAATCCAGAGCGGTCAAGGTTGTTTCAGAAGCTATAAAACATGCTAAGACGGAGTTACCGATAGGAAACAGTAATGCTTATTAATATTAGGATTTAATTCATGAGATTTCAGCCTCTGGTAATAGTGCACTCAAGCTATTGGACAGTTAGCAGCGGTGACCTCATCAGCGGTAGGGGTCAGAGGTCGCGTGTCCTGACGGTCACACTAATTAAAGCCACTCCCATTACACCGGTGTCAGCATTAGCCCCCGCCGGACCCGTCCGGCCCCGTGCAAACCCGCAGCTCTTAAAGACCAGCACATCTCTCACATGATGGCCGTAATCACGCTCTTCATCAAACCCATCATGCAGTGCGCCTGCGGGGGCAGAACTTCAGCAGATCTTACGTTCACCTCAAAACCACAGGACAAAAAAAAAAAAGAAATTATAGTTTGCTTAAAGAAAATGAAGCCTATTTTAAGACAGTTAAGTGCATTTCCCTCAAAAGCTATTTAAAAGCAATTTCAAGTATTTGTACATCATGACAGTGTTTAATTTATATTTATAAATTAAAATAATTATGAATTAAAATATTTTTTAAATTAAAATTTATAGTAAAAAATTACTGTTTTACTGTAATGGGAATCAACTTTGGGAGGACAAAAATATATATTTATTAAAAAATATGTATGTATAATGTATTAAATCATTTTAATGCAATTACGCACCGTTTTAAATTATTTTAATTTATGCTGATATAAATGTAAAAAAAAATTATAATTATAGTTAAAATGACCTTATGAGAATTATGCAAAAACTCAAAAGTAAATTCAAGTAAAACATCCAGATGTTATAGTAATTAGATTTTATATATATAATATAATACATAAAATATATATATAAAAAAACTTTTTTTCTTTTTTTCCTTTGGTTTTGAAGAAAAATGTTTTT
>CM077450.1:4000531-4010531 GCA_039654765.1 Mylopharyngodon piceus | reverse complement strand
ATCCCGTAAATACACTATAACTCTTAAAACCATTGATTATTTAAAGCCGTAGTTTTTTGTTCTGTTCAACTTTAAAGAGTTAATTCTGTATGTAAATGTGCAGTATGAATGCTTTCATAATTTATAATGCTTGTGGCTGCATAGAAAGTGTTGTTCAGGTCTTCATCAGGCAGTGATGCTCAAAACGTTTACTGCCCGTCTCTGGCTTGAGTTTGTACGAAGCGCCTCATTAACACACCTCAGGTTACTGCAGGAGAACTGGACCCGTAAGAAGTCACCGTGAGTCACTTCAGAAAAAACTTTCTGCTAAATGACTAACCGTTCTTCTATCCGGACCGATGTTTTTTTTTTTTTCCTGCGAACTACAGCTGCAGGAGTTTCTACAGTCTGAACCGCAGGATTAGATTATAGCTAATCACGTTAGCCAAGCAGTTCCATATGACAGATGACACAAAACATTACATGCAATTGAACCTGTGCGGAATGAATCAAAGGTTCCCTCCGCAGGGAATCGGACAGAGAGAGAGGCTAATTTAATAGAAGGATGACACGAGAACAAGAGCGCTCGAGGCTAGACCGAGGGCCTGAAGGAGGGATGACACGAGAAGAAGGTAATGAAAAGGTGACGGAGGTGTAACAGGCTTAGTCACGCTGGGATTGTGTCACTTTTAAACGGGTTACTGCTCTAACTCAGATGGCCTGCTCCAATTCATTAGCTGTTCATTTCAGTGGTTTCACTGATTATTGAACTAAGGGACGGATAGACATGAACGTGCTTCATTTACATTTTAATCAGTGAGCAGATTCAGTTTTGTGGACACTTTCTGTGAAGCCTGTGTGTATAATACATTATGAAGGTATTCCTTTACGTCAATCTTTAAAGAAAGATGTAATAAAAAAATCAGATATTCTTTTGAAATAAAATAAAATAAATAAATAAATAAATAAATAAAAACAACTAAGTAACAATCAAAATAAAACAAAATAAAAATAAATAATTGAAAATAAAAACAATCAAAATAAATGCTTATTTAAAATGCTTACTAAAAATATGATTTTAAAAGCAATCTAAATAATTTGCTTACTAAATATATATTTTTTTCTATTAAAAAATTAAAATACTGTATAATAAAAATGATCAAAATAAAACACAAAATAGAATAAAATAATGTAAAATAAAAAAATCATATAAAGACGATCAATAATAATATAAAATAATATTTTTTAATAAATTAAAGTAAAATAAATAATTTAAAATAAAATAATATGCAAAATAAAATGCTTAATAAAAAAATAGATATTTTAAATAAATTAAAATAAAATAATTTAAAATAAAAACATTTTAAAAAATTCCAAAAATTGATTTTTTAAATAAAAATAAAAATAAATGATTGAAAAAAATAAAATAAAAATAAATGATTGAAAATAAAAACAAAATCAAAATAAAAGGCTTACTACAAATATGATTTTTTAAATTAAAATAAAATAATGTAATAAAGCAAAATAGAATAAAATAATTTAAAATAAAAACAAATAAAAACAATCAAAATTAAACACTAAAAAATTAAATTAAATAAATAAAAATAACTTAAAATAAAAGTAAAATAAATAACTGAAAATAAAAACAGTAAAAATATTAATTATTAAATAAATATAAATAAATAAATAAACACAAATAAAAACAAAATAATACTTACTAAAAATATATATATATTTTTTTTAAGTAAAGCAAAATAAATTAAAATAAAATAAATAGTAATAAAAAAAAATCACAATAAAACACTTACTAAAAAGTGCATACTGCATGTCAAGTGCATGTCATCTGTTAACCAACATCATGGAATTGTGAATGTGTTGTTAAAGGTTGCTCTACTGCTAAAGGAACATAGTTAATGATGTTTACTAAGTTTGTTGGTTGTGTTAAAGGTTTTCCCCCTCATTCCGTCTCTTTCTCTCTCCTCAGTGCCTTTGACCTGGTGAACATCCACCTGTTCCATGATGCGTCTAATTTGGTGGCGTGGGAAAAGAGTCCCTCGGTCTACTCAGGCACGCGGCAGAAAGCGCTCGGCTTTGTGCTGGACAGGTGAGGAACACGCGCGCGCCTGTGTTTGTGTGTGTGTGTGTCAATCTTCTGAAAGCTTGCAGTGAAACGTCCATCCACTTTGAATAAATGCATGCAAACACTCCGCATACGCTATCAAGCAATCGGACGTCTCATGAATTATGTGCCGCTTTTATGTCTCAAAGATCATATTTTTCCACTCACGCTTTTGGTTTCTTATCCAATAAGAGGCAGGAGCGGCTCTAATGGACAGCCCAGCTGAAGTGCTTTAGGAACACAGGTTTTATTACGCCATCATTTACTGTGATTTACCGCCATAATGAAGTTTAAAAAGGACCTTTCTTGTTGCTTACATTGAGAATTTTAACTGTATTTTTAGCTCTTTTGTCACCTTGGGCTTGATTTATAGGGTCCTATGATTTCCGTGGTATGGAAAACATGGACGGAACCAAGTCATAAAAATGGAATTTACAGTATAACACGGATTGTCATGGAATTTGGCCAAATTTGGATGAATAATTCAAAAGTAGGGCTGTGCGCTTAATCAAATATCTGTAAATATTATACTGCAAATATCATTTTTGTTAAACTTTTAATCATTTTTTTAAAAATAGTTTCACGATTTCAATTAATTAGACATACTTTCTGATTACTAAAATTTAATTTGAGCATTAAAATGGAATTCAGAAAAATGTAAACAGGCGAAAAAAACTGAATTTGGCAAAAAATAAAGCAGATTTATATTCATCTCATAAATACTTAATCCAAGCACTTGTTTTCCTCTGATAAAATAATATTCTCCAAGTCTCGTCTTCCCAGATATGTCTTGTATTAAATAGGCATTTTTGTTAAACTTTTTTTGTTAAATTTTTTTTAAAAATTGTATTCAAAGTTTCATGATGTCAATAAATTAGACATGCTTTTTGATGACTGAAAAAAAAAAAACTATCTGAAATTATATTCATCAAAGGTGTGATGGGTAATTTGAGCATTTTTGTTAAAATGGAAAAAATAAAACTGATTTATATTCATCTCATAAATACTTTAATAAGTACTTTAATAAAAAAAATCCTCTCGTGTTAAAGCTAGGTTGTGTAATGATAGCGAAGTTTTCCTCGCAGTTATAAGAGGAGGAATCCCTCCGCTCCGAGCGCCCTGAAAGTTAAACGTTGAGGTGGAAGTGTGTTTGGACACGGCCGCTGTGAACAGCACGTCTGAATTCAGATCCGGACCGCCGGCGCGAGGACGTCCCCTCGAGTGGGAAACACCTTCCCCCAAACCAGTGAATAATGCTGGGCTCTTTTCAGTGCCGCCACTAACCTTTTGGCAGCCACCAGTAAAGTCTATTCTCCTGTTGTGATCGGGGAGGACAATGTGGCTGAACAGCCTTTTGAATTGAGCCGCTACCTCCAACAGTGTCGCCATTCAGCGCTCGGTTGGGAACCGACTTTCAGGCCCATTGTCCGTGGCGCTGTAACTTCTACCCCAGAGAGAAACTCGAACCTCCCCCTACACTCAAACTCTTCCAGTTTCTCTTTCCCTCATGCATTCATCTAGTTTTTAACCTTTTCCCCAGGTGGAGCTAATGATGCGGTTACGGCTCTGTATCTCTGTTCGCACTAACAGCAGAGCGCCGCTTATCTGTCGAGCGTTTCCAGAACAAAACTGAGGCGCTCTCTTCATTCTGTGTGGTCACTGTTTGATATGCAGAACTCAAAAATATGTTCTAAGAACGCATTACGTTATGGAAATGTTATTTCTGAATGTTGTTCAAAAACGTCCAAATGTTTTAAAAACGTTTTTTCTTGGTTATTCGAACTTTAAGAGAACATTCCATTTTATTCTTCAAACAATGTGAATGTTACTTTTGAATGTTCTCTGAACATTCCGAAACAAGTTGTAACATTTAAAAATGTTACATTTCAGAGAAAATGTTCCAGATGTTACAATGAAAAATTTCAGAGAAAGTGTTCCAGATGTTACAATGTAAAATTTCAGAGAAAGTGTTTCAGATGTTACTATGTTACATTTGAGAGAAAATGTTCCAGATGTTACGATGTTACATTTCAGAGAAAACGTTCCAGATGTTACAATGTTACTTTCAGAGAAAACGTTCCAGATGTTACAATGTTACATTTCAGAGAAAACATTCCAGATGTTACAATGTTACTTTCAGAGAAAACGTTCCAGATGTCACAATGTTACATTCAGAGAAAACGTTCCAGATGTTACAATGTTACTTTCAGAGAAAACGTTCCAGATGTTACAATGTTACTTTCAGAGAAAACGTTCCAGATGTTACAATGTTACTTTCAGAGAAAACATTCCAGATGTTACAATGTTACATTTCAGAGAAAACATTCCAGATGTTACAGTGTTACTTTCAGAGAAAACGTTCCAGATGTCACAATGTTACATTTCAGAGAAAACATTCCAGATGTTACAATGTTACATTTCGGAGAAACCGTTCCAGATGTCACAATGTTATATTTTTCAGAGAAAACATTCCAAATGTTACATTTCAGAGAAAATGTTTTTGTGCTAACGCTTTGAGAACAATATTAAAGACCAGATAACTTTGAACGAACGTTCTGTTATTGTTACTGGAAGATAACATTGCCAGAACATTGAGAATGTTCCCTGATAGCTGGGAAAGCAATCGGTTTCAAAAACATTTAATTGGAGCTAAATGGGCATGCGTTTGTGATATAAAGGAGCATATTTGTCTGGTTTTGACGCATCCGAGCGCGACACAAATCAGTTCCTGGTGTCTTTTGTGTGTTCAGATATGTTCCCATTTGCTCTTCCTTTCAGAAGATGTGCTCAGGTTCAGGGCACAGCGGTTTTACATCACAACTGTGAAATCTGGGCTAAAAGAGCCCCTTTGTGCCTGGCTTTTATTTTCACACAAATATAGTCCATTGTCAGGCCGCTGAAGTTAATTTGATCAACATTGGAGACATTTAACTTTTCTGTTCAGTCAAAAGGCTTGTTTCATGCTTATTTTTGGCCTATTGAAAAGCAGTGATTGGCAGAAAAATAATGTTGCCGTTAACAATTCAGGGCAATTAGTTTCCCAGGGGGAAGCGCCGGGCCGCTCTGGCCGCCACACAACTATTCTTTGTCACTTTATGGATGGTCATCAGTCAACTGTCAGGCCGACTCAAAGAGCCTCCCAGCTAAATGTTTCCCTTTTGGCTTTTCCCAGAACAACAGGCTGAAAGGGAAAGAGAGCGAGTGAGAGCTTGTGTGTGTGTGTGGGGAGAGAGAAAGAGAGAGAGAGAACCAAATGTGTCAATAAGTGGAAAGTTTTTAACAGAGAAATACAAAACAAGTAGTTCCCGCTTTTGTTTTTCACCATGCTTGCTTTCTAGTGAAAAAGAAAGCAAGTATTACGAACCGATATGACTTTTAAATTGCCAACACCGATATCTAGAGAGACCAGTGGCTATAATTCTGATATAATTTAATGATTTACTCAGGATTACTAAAAAATAAGTTATTCATTTATTTATTTACACTTTATTTTTTGCTAAACATCACAAAAATAGTATAATAATTATAATATATGTAATACTTTATATTATTAATTATTCATTCCATTCACAAAACTGTTGGTATATTTTGAGATTGACACTCTTGTTAATTGTTTTATCATCTAAGGAATAATGCAGTTTACATTTACTTATCTTGCTGATGCTTTTATGGCACTTTTAATCACTTTTTTAAAATATTTTTTTATTAAATGCAAGAAAAACAACACAAACTATTTACGTGTATAATGAGACATTCAGATAAGTAACAACCAATTACATCAAATAATAGTAATGATTCTCTCTCTCTCTCTCTCTCTCTATATATATATATATATATGTAAGGTAAAATCTTTTATCAGTGTTGCATTTCCTTTGCATAGATTTGAACCCGTGACCTTTGCATCACTGTTACAGTGATGATACTGTACAGTTAATATAGTTGAATATGTTTCTCTTGATGTAAACATAGTTTGATTAGTCCTATTGTATCTGTGGTCATGTGGTGTGATATAGATGCTGCGGTGTGTAAAGTTCACGAGTTGTACTGAAGGATCCTGCAGATATAGATGCTGGACAGGCAGTGATTTGTGGTGTTTTTGTGTCTGTCGCTGGGCTGCTGATGTGTGTTAGTGTGCCGCTTGTGAATGGAGGTATTAGTGTCGATCAGCATTGACTTTGTTAGCTGCCTTCTCACCCTGGGAGGCCCAGAGGTCAAAGGTTAATCAGTCAGCCAGGCCCCTTCACACCCTACACTCATACACACAGCGCTCTACAGCCGCCAACACACTACGAGCACGACCCTCCACACACACACACACACACACACACATACACATTCAGCCTCAGTATTATCTCAGGCTCACAGTTAAACGCTGTCTGAAGCCATAAACGCATTCATACACACCCGGAGCAGTGAGATTCATTTCCTAATGACCCTCCATTCATGTCATTCACAACATTCACATGCATGTACATCAGATACTATGTCAGGTCCAAGTTATCTTTAGCTAAAACTAAAACCATGAACAAATATTTATTATAATATTTGTATACATTTATATAAATAATAGA
Source organism: Mylopharyngodon piceus (assembly GCA_039654765.1). Classification (NCBI taxonomy): domain Eukaryota; kingdom Metazoa; phylum Chordata; class Actinopteri; order Cypriniformes; family Xenocyprididae; genus Mylopharyngodon; species Mylopharyngodon piceus. The sequence continues at coordinate 4,003,862 of CM077450.1, read as the reverse complement.
GGGTATGCATTGACGTCAGTTTCCCATCGGGATACGCCCACCTCAGCCGGACTGAGTGGCAAAACATCCTGCAACATGACTGGATTTAATAGGGGAAACTGGAGTAAACCAAACGATTATCTTCTTAAATTAAAGGCAGTTGGACTCAACATTGATCCTCACAACTCACCAAAGATCCAGCGGTCCGTGAACATTGACATGTGGTCAGGAATCATGATTCGACACCGGGGAAATATAAAGCAAAGCCTGTGAACGCTTTATCTGCTAGACAACCCTATAAACACAATATAGGTAGATCTACAATCCGGATGATCACTTATATCTTTGTTATATATCATCATATCGCCCAAAATAAAACTTGTTAAAGCACTAAGGCATTATAGACAGAACATTATGAATTTCTGTAAAGCTGCTTGGAAACGATGTGTAATGTGAAGCGATAATAAATTTGATTTGACACTTGGTCGAACTTCAAGACGGGATAAATGTGACGAGGAGATCAATGGATATTCATGTTTTTTAATATATTTTGTAGAAACTTTTAAAGTTATCTGGATAAATGTAAACTGTTTCCTTCCATCCATCCATCCATCCATCCAAACTTAACAGTTACACAGAATATAAGATGGTAATATTTAATTGATAAGTTGTCAATACAATATATGACCTAGGGTATGATTTTACCCCGAAATTCAATATATCTGCCTGTTCTGACACAAAACGGTAACTGCAAATCCACATTTCTCTGCCTGGAGTCCAGTTGTTTTGCAGCGATCAATGTTCTTGTCTTTCCTGTAGCTTTCAGCAGTCTGTATAAAGATAGCTCCAGTTCCTTGTTGAATCTGTTTGAAGTCAATCTCACAGCTCTTTGCCATTTTAGATGCGTATTTTGTGTTTTTTACCACTTTCGCGCTGAACACCAACGCTGTCAATCAGTGGGTGTTACCGCAGTGACTCCGCCTACTGTGACATCATGTGCATACCCTCTATATAGATATTTAAATTAATGTTTATTTTTATTTATTTATTTTGTATTATTTATTTCTTATTTTATACAAGATAAGATATATTTTTAATTTATTTGTTTTTATTTACAATATTTTAAAATGTTTTTAAGGTATATTTTGTGCAAACTAGAGATTTTAAAAGATTTTTAAAAGTTTTTTTTTGTTGTTGTTGTTTTTAAAAAGTGATTTTCACGTTTTTGATATCTCAGCATATCCCATAACCCCTCATTGACAACACACACATTCACACACATACACACACCTGACAGCTCCGAGGGAATGTTGTGAACTGCAGCAGTCAGAGGGTGGTCACCTCTGAAGGTCAAAGGTCAGTCCTGAGGCCTCCGGTGGTCCATTGACCCGGCCGTCAGTTAGCACATTCCCCGGAATACCAACATTCTCCTCCAGTGTGGGACAATAGCTGCATTAGTGCCGTCCAGCGCTTTGTGAGCTTGACTGGTGTCTCCACAGCACCGCTCAATGAGCCGCTTCACACACAGGTGTCTCCAGAAACCAGTCACATGCTTCTACCACCAAACTTTTGAACATAGTTTTCTGGACATAAAGTAACATGGCTTAGATATGCATTACTGCATTTTTTTTTTTTATTATTTTTTTTTTTACTAAATTTTCATGGTAACAGTTTTTTTTTGTGTGTGATTTACAAAATTAAAAAATGTAATTTAAATAATAATAATAATAATAATACATATGTATACATAAAATTATTTATATAGATATTTTAATAAATATTAACTAGAAATAAATAATAATAAATATTAAAAATATACATATTACAGACAAAAATATCTTATCTTGTATATAAATTTTACATGATTTAAAATATAATTTAAATAATAAAATAAATAAAAATAAATATATTTATTTATATATATATATAAAAATGTATTTCAAATAAAAAATAAATAATTATTATTACTTTATTATTTTTAAAAAATATAAACATTATATTTAATAATAAATGTCATAAAAATAAATACAAATATACATTTCACTACAGAAACAAACTATATCTTATAAGTTTTTACAAAATTAATAATAAATAAGATGTATAATAAATAATAAATGTAATAATAATAAATAAATATAATATTATTTATATTATTTATTGGAATTATGGTTGCTAGGGTGTTGCTAGGGTGTTCTGGATGGTTGCTAGGTGGTTTCTTCCTGTCTGGTGTGAAAGGTTCCAGCACCCTCAAGTCTGATCTTAGTTTTTTGCCACATATAAAACTGTGATATTCATTACCCAGTTGGTCCCATAGAATGTGGATAAGGTAACTCTGTTGAGTGTAGTGTGTTAGTCTCTCTCTGTTACAGTGTGTCTGAATGTGTCTCGGACCCCCCACCTGACGGCCCATTCACGGCCGCAGCGCTGTGTCTAATGTGTGACTCTGTGGGGCCCCCAGGGGCCGGGCTAAAAGTCAGGGCCTCGGCGTGGCGGGTCAGCGCGAGAGCTTTAGGAAATGAGCGTGTAAACAGAGCGTTACCTTCTGACCCGCTGCTCATGACTCGGGTCTGAGGACAAAACCCGGCGGGCCATCGCATTAGACATGCCTATTACTGAGATAAAGCCGCCCGCAGACAGACAGAGAGAGAGAGAGACGGAAAACGCTTTACTAGAGCTCAAAACGCTCTCGTTTCAGACACACTTTATGCACATTGCTGTCTCTCGCTTCACACACAGGTGTCTCCAACAGCCAGTCACATTTCCAGACCTGAAGTAACATAGTTTAGATATTTACTACTGTAATTTTTGGACTATATTACCATGGTAACACTATGGAGTTTTGCACATTTACCGTTGTGCTCACCATATATATATATATATATATATATACATATATATATTAGTGAGTGATTTATAAAATTAAAAATGTAATATAAATAATAATAAATTAATAATAATAATAATAATAATAATAATAATAATAATAATAAATATATCAATTAAAATTTAATTAAAATTTATACAAAGTTTAATAAATATTAAATAGAAATAAATAATATTTAAAATATTCTTTTCATTACAAAGATGTATATTATCTTGTATATAAATTTTAAATGATTTAAAATATAATTTAAATAATAAAAAATTAAATAAATAATTATATAAATTTAAATATGTATATTTATATGTAAGTATATAAATATTATAATAATACATATTAAATATAAATAATAAAATATATATTTGACTACAGACAAAATATACGGTATCTTTTATGTAATTTTTTACAAAATTAAAAATGTAATTTTAATCCATTTTAATTAATTAAATAATAATTATAAATATTTAATTT